>CAUYON010131997.1:0-18586 GCA_963573935.1 Arctocebus calabarensis
ACACACATGTAGTATACATTCTGATTTGATTATTCTTTTGTAATGTTTCAGCGTTGAGATGCTATTTTCATTATAAACACATTTGATTATAAGAAAACAAGATTAGCAAAGTATCTCAAGAATGGAAGAAAAAGTATCTAATGTACTAATCCCTACTATGAAGCTAATTTATGAAGGGTATAACCCAACTACAACACAAGAATGTGAGGAAAGGGGCAAGGGTAGGGAGGAGAAGGGGGAGGTTGGGGCAGAGGGAGGGTAATTGGTGGGGCCACACCTACGGTGCATCTTAGAAGGGTACAGGCGAACCTTACTAAATGCAGAATACAAATGTCTTCATATAATAACTGAGAAAATGCCAGGAAGGCTATGTTATTCAGTTTGATGAAAATAGTTCAGATTGTATATGAAACCAGCACATTGTACCCCTTGATTGCACTATTGTACACCACTATGATTTAATAATAAAGACAATAAAATTAAAAAAGAAAAAGAAAACAAGAAATCTTGTCAAGTGTAATATAATTAATTTTTTTTATTTCTTAATTTCCATGCACTAATTCTAACCTAATGAAAAAAGCCAAGGTTTTTATTTTATAGGCAATAGTGCAGATATTTAAAGTTACTGTATTCAGTATTTAAATAATTTATGGCTGAAAGAGAACACATTGGGAAAGCTAGTTTTTTAAGTCACATGAAAGTCAATGAGTTGAGGCTTGTGTTTATAATAAAGAAATCCTCACATTGAAAGTAACTTTTCTTTTTATTCTGATAATCTCTTCTTGTCCATACATCAAGAAACAAAATTTTCTATTTTTTAAGGCAAAGCTAGAGAATTTAAAGTTTGTCTTATAGGCTCTCTGGAGTCATTACTTGAATATTTTCCCCATTAATTTGCTAATTTACAGGCTATTAATAAAGAAAGTTTATTTCAGAACTCATGTATTCATGTCCCAGAAACCTATTTATTCCCATCCTTCATGATCTTTAAAAATATGTGTCTGCAGAAATACAAGGAGTCATAGGAATGCCAGACCTTATATCCAGACCCATGTTGGTAAACCAATAACTCCATTACATAAGTGCTGTCACTTGAAAAATATGCAAGTTAACCTCAGAACTGAAATGAGGTCATTTAAACTTTTACCAGTCTTCCTAACTAATTTAAAGTTATGAATGGTAAAATAAATTGAGAATTTACAAACTATTATGTTTCAGATAAGGTTCTGAGTCTTTTAATAGGAAGACACAAACATAAGCCCATTTAACTGCTTTAGGTCTCATATTTTGGGGCACCTAGGTGCATTCTGCAAATGTCTAGTGCAAATGTGAGCAACTCCTGACATGAATGAATCAAGATGAGACAAATCAACACCTTTCAAAGGTTTCTGGGCACCTCATCAAAATCACTACGTAGCAAACAGTATCCTCTCCTTTTCTTCTCTAAAGCCAAAAGGAGAGACACCTCACTGGCTCAGGCATAGTCACATCAGCAACTAGGTCTCAGCAGAGAGAAGATAGTTCTTTGACTGCCATAGGAGTGCTGGAGGGGAGACTGGGCCTGCTGAGGATATGCTGTGGGGCACAGGCCAGAGAATGAGATCTTGTTGGCTCAGAGGGTTTTATATCTTCCAAAAAGTCCTGAAAACAGTCAGGATAGAAATTATGATACTACTAGATGAAAACATTGGGGGCATGCTCTAGGATAATAGTCTGGGCCAAGATTTTTGGGTAAGGCCCCGAAAGCACAGGCAATAAAAGCAAAATATAGACAAATGGAATTATATCAAACTAAAAATCTGCACATCAAAGGAAACAAAGTTAAAAAATCACCTAGAGAATAGAAGTAAATATTTTAAAAATGTTAATTTGAGAAGTGACTAACACCCAGAATACATAAAAAACTCTAACTCAATAGCAAAAATGCCCAAATAATCCAATTTAAAAATGGAGAAAAGTCCTAACCAAATATTTCTCAAAAGAAGACAGATAAGTGGCCAACAGGTATATGAAAAAAATGCTCAACATCATTAATCAGCAGGAAAATGTAAATCTAAACTACAATGAGATATCCTTTTGCCCCAGTTAGAATGTTCATTACCAAAAGACAAAAAAATAACAAATGCTAGAGAGGTTGTAGAGAAAAGGGAACATTCGTATAGTACAGAGGTTCCTCAAATAACTAAAAATGGAATTATCATAAGACCCGGCAATATGCTAAGTATATATTCAAAAGAAAGAAAACTAGTCTACTTTCCGCACTCCCAAGTTCACTGCAGCACTATTCACAACAGCCAAGATATAGACTCAACCTGAGTATCCAATCAACTGATAAATGGATAAAGAAAATGTGGCATGTATACTGACTGGAATGTTACTCAGCCATAAAAAGAATGAAATTCTGTCATTCACAACCACACGGACGGAACCAGAAGTCATTGTGTTAAATGAAATATGCCCAAAACAGAAGGAGAAATAATTGTATGTTCTCACTCCTACATGGGAGCTAAAAAATTGGATCTTGTGAAGGTAAAAAGTGGAATAATTGTCACCAGAAACTGAGAATAGGAGGAAGGAAAATGAAGAAAAGAAACTGTTTGATGGGTACAAAAATGCAGTTAGATATAAAAGTGATGAGTTTCACTATTCAATAGTCAACTGAGAAATTATAGTTAACAATGTTTAGAGTATATTTGAAAATAGCTAGGAGACAAGAATTTTTTTTATTGCTTCAGGCTCACTGAGGGTACAAAGAATTAGGTTACACTGTTTGCATTTGTTAGGTAAGGTCCCTCTTATAATTGTGTCCTGCCCCCAAGAGCTGTGTCATACACAGTAACTCTCCATGCCACGTCCTCCCCCAACTCCGCTCCCTCGTTCCCCTAACCCCCAACTTGAACTGATTTGAATTTTTTCCCTTATGAGGGTGTACATTAGGTCATCTACTGGCTTCATATTAATTGAGTACACTCGATTCTTGCTTCTTAATTCTTATGATACTTTACTAAGAAAAATGTGTTCCAACTCCATCCAGGGTAATATAAGAGGCATAAAGTCTCCATCTTTTTTAAAGGCTGAATAATAGTCCATGGTATACATACATATACCACAATTTGTTAATCCAGTCCTGGGGTGGTGGGCATTTATGTTATTTCCACAGTTTGGTGATTATAAATTGAAATGTGATAAACAGTCTAGTGCAAATGTCCTTACGATAAAATAATTTTTTTTGTTCTGGGTAGGTGCCTAGAAATGGGATTACAGGATCAAATGGGAGGTCTAATTTGAGTTCTTTGAGAGATGAATTTTAATGTTCCCCAAACCAAGAAAAGATAAATGTTTAAGGTGATGGATATTCTAATGACTCTGTTTGATCATTACACATTATATCCATGTATCAAAATATCACATATACCCCCCAAATACGTACAACAATGACATAACAATTAAAAAAAATCCAACTCCAAAGAAAAGAATATCCTTTGTGGCCCTCTTGTGGAATGCAGAAATATGTAAGATTTTAATAATAATAATTATTTTAATACCCACCCCTGACATTCTTGGATTCACCTCTGTTAGTTAGTATCTTTGTGATAATGGGAGAGGTTTTTGTTTGTTTTGTTGACTTCATTGAGCATCTGTTTTTCCATGTTTAGAGAATATAACACTCCAGGCCACTAATAGTTTTGGGGGGATTAAATGAGATAATGTATATAAAGTTCTGATGCCTGTGCCAGGCACACAGTAACTGCTCAATAAATGGTTGTAAATAATTTAAAAAGTGAACATTACAATCGCAGTAACATCCAGTTGTTAAGAATAGTGTAATGAAAAGGTAACTGTGGTATACACAAAGGTTTGAGAAGCAGGAGGGAAAACATCCCTTAAGAAAATTTTACCTGATACGTTTAAGGATTCAAACTAATAATACCGGATCTGATTCATTTTGGGGAAATAAAATAATGTTAATCTTTAGCTTTTATAACTAATCTGAATACGTTTGTTTTCTGTAAATTTTTTAGGTCAATTTTTTTAAATACTGTATCCTATTAATTAGGATGATAGATATCTAAGACTTAGCATACTTCTTGGCACAAAAGTTCCCAAGAAAAGTAGAAAGTGTTATTGATAGTACAGTTGTTGATTCCGTTGTTATTGTTGTCTTTCTCTGTCTGTATTTTTTCTACTTCCCTGACGCACTAAAATGAGAGCTTCACAATTACCCAGAGATGTCAGTCCTCGGACCTGGGAAGGCTGCAGGATCAATTTCAGGGTCAGACAGTTTTATTTGATCCTTTTACAATCTAGAGACCAGACTCATGTCAAACTGCAGCAAAAAAGCTCTTTCCGGATTTATACAAGAATGAGAGAAAAAGTGACTGACCACATTTACTCAACCTGACTTTCTCAGGATGAGAGACATGGAGGCTATTTTTTTTTTTTTTTTTTTTACATTGACGCCAAAGCTTCTTTAAGCAACATAGAAAGGCATAGCTGTTACTGGCCTCTGAAATGACAAGCGAGGTCCAGAGATTCTCTTTTCCTAGCTGACATCATCTTCAGATAAAGAATCACTCAACTGGGAGTGGGAAGGTAGCAATTGCATAGTTCTGAACTATCTGATACCTACAGTGGCTTCACGTGGCTGTTGAGCACTTGAATGAGGACAGTCTGATTGAGACGTACTATAAGCACAAAATGCATGTTGGATTACAAAGTCTTTGTGTAAAAAACAGAGTTTAATATGATATAAGATATCCTGGGATTTACCCTCTGGCATTTACTAGAACTTATACTGCATATTATTAACTGTGATAAAATTACATTTCCCAGATCCTAAAATGGGAAGTCATTTCATCAGCTTTATAGATAACAAGTATAGTTGAGAGTCAGTGTGTGGTTCTCGTGTGCCAGGCACTATGCAAAGTATGTTTCATTCATTATGTTATTTAATCTTTATCTTAAAAAAGTTACAGTTAACTCCACTTTATGGATGAGCCAAGTGAGCCTTGGAGGATTTTAGTAACTTGCTGAAGATTATACAGCTTGTGTGAAGAGGTCTGTTTGACTTCAAAGACCATGATGAAACTAACTTATTTCCAAGACCTCACATTGGATCATTTGTGGATAAGGACCAAACTTAATCACATATACAAACAAAATTAGACAAAATGAGGCGGCGCCTATGGCTCAAAGGAGTAGGGCAGCGGCCCCATATACTGGAGGTGGCAGGTTCAAACCTGGCCCTGGCTAAAAACTGCAAAAAAACAAAAAATTGGAAAAAATGGTTTTTAAAACTCCCTCTAAGTCTCTGTAATGTAAAAAGATACTTTCTTGCAGAGAAAAAAATATTTCTGAAGCATTTGACCTTATCTACTTCCCAGAAAATGTAGTCAAGTTGCAAATGAGGTGAATTGCTTTCTACTATTATTGAATAAAACAACTTGGGTCAAATTGTACCTGAAGGTACTTAGAACCTAATTACACTTGATTCATTCTTAAATCACTGATGCCAGTAACTGAATCTGTTAAAAGAGTAACTCCCAAGTACTTAAGGCTAGAATGTTGAGTTATAAAATACATTTTGCCTTTTATTATATTTTGAAAGATTTACATTTGTTTGCTAGAAGAGTGACCTTTCTTTGTACTTGGTCGAATGTTGAAAGCCATGGTTATTTGAATATTTTTTTCATTTCAGGAGAGAATTGTAATTAGGGGACAGTCAACAAATTTTGGTAGGAAGTTGCCTGGGAGATAAGGAAACTTGAATTATATCCTCAGCTCTAAGCTACTTCTAAATGATGGATATTATCTAATAATTGAGAGTAAAGAGTTCCCTTTCTACTCACCAGTTTTATGGGCCTAAAAGACTTGCATTACATTGCCAG
This sequence comes from Arctocebus calabarensis, assembly GCA_963573935.1. Taxonomy (NCBI): domain Eukaryota; kingdom Metazoa; phylum Chordata; class Mammalia; order Primates; family Lorisidae; genus Arctocebus; species Arctocebus calabarensis. Next base: position 5,889 of record CAUYON010131997.1, read on the forward strand.
TAGTCCAGGAAGCAGAAAGGAAGGAAAACAAAAACAATAAAGAAAATGCACTACAAAGCCAGTGATAGCAAAAACGAGGCCAAAAATTGTTAACTAGGCCAAAGAATTATGTTCTCAGTTCCTTTCTTCTGGGTATATATAAAATAGTTCAAATATGTCATTTCATTTATCTGTACATTTTTTCCCCTGGAGGAATAGGGCTTGGTAGTGATTCCCATTCAGCAAGAGATAAAAATGGGAGCAGAAGTGAGTGCACTGTCTCGGCCCAAGTCTGTTAACCAGTTTGTAACAGCTGTTCAAAACACTCAAAATCGCCTCCAAGAGAGCAAGTGGGAAACTGAGTGAATGCTGAGCTACCTAGGAAGTTTTCAAGCAAGAGAATTCAGAATTCACAGGAGTTTGGTAGAGACCAATTTTGAAACTGTATATTTTAACAAAATTGTCACAAATTTCCATGGTGTATGCTTATAAAAAGAAATGGCAAGGATCATACTTTAGTTAGCCAGCAGTTATGCATGAAGTGTTGTTACTGAAATTATTTAATTGCCATGGGAAATGTCCTGACTTAGACAAAATAAAAGCAAATCGACAATGTTGGGCTTCTGTCAACAAAATCAACAGAGAAATTTAAGTTTGGATTCCAAGCAATTTATCAAGATAGCTTCTAATTTAAAACATGTCAAACTGAGCACACAGGAGGAACTTTTACAAAACATTCCAGAACTTCAGTTTATTTAAATGTAACATATACAAGCTTCCCCCTCAAAATTTTTATGAAAAAGTAACTTTCGATAAAAGTAATCTTTAAATCACCTCCTCTGGTGCCATTGTTTCTGTCCCTTGAAATTGTTTTCCCTAACCTATATTGTTAGGTTCCAGCTCCAGGTCCTCAGAATGCTAGCCTGTTTTTTCTGAGCCACCTCATTATTTCTATAGCATTGATTGCCTTTACCACATACTAATTTTATTCTTATTTATTATGTAACCTTATGAACCCACCAAAAGTGAAAAATTTGTGATATAATGACACTATCCAATATCAACTGGGTCCTCACCAACAATTGGAAACTATGCTAAATGTTTTACACGCACCATCTTATTAAATCCTCATAATAATATAGAGAAGTAGGTGCATTTATCATCCCCATTTTACAAACCTAGAAGACTAAGAACCTTACCAAATCCTTATGGTATCCTAAGTGAGACTGGAAGAGGACCTTGACTTCCAGGCTAACAAACATATATTTTCATATTTTTACACATCTAACAGATATCTACTGAATGCCTACCAAGCCACACTCTCTGAACAAAAGGATGAGGCTACGTCAGGAAGTGTACTGAAATTCCTATCTCCAAAGTGTTCCCAATCTAGTTGAGAGTAGAGGCAAGGAAACGCACAGCTGCCATTATTGTGTCAAGGAAGTCCCAATGCTGTATAAAGCATGTCTGAGGGACCACAGCACAGAAGAAAGAAAGGTTTGCAGAGGATGTCTGGGTTGATTTGTGGAATGATAAGGCAAGAAAAGAAAGAAGGGTAGGTATAATGGCAGGCTTTAACAGGAGAGAGCCTGGTTAGAGATGCTACATTAGGCATGCCAAAGGAAACAGGTAGGTCAGGCCATGGAGACCCTGGCATGACCTGGCTAAGGAACTCAGACTTTATTCTATAAGGGACAAGAGACCCGAATTGATTGATAAATAACAAGCAACAGCTGAGGAGGGCAAAATTCAGAACAGCAGCCAGGTTCCCCTTGACTTCCCTCTCTGTGGCCTTCCCATCACTCATTCTCCTTACCTGTGAAGTGTGGCCTTTCCTGGCTGCTCATTACCCTGGCTCTTCACTCTTACTCCTTAGGCTTTTCACTCTTACTCCTTATCAAGTTATTGCTGTCTCTTTCAACTACCTCGACATGTCACCAGCTTAAACTGTCTAGGGTTCGTTACACTTGTTTAATGCCATTTAAACACATCGAGGGCCCAGGCTGTTTGTGTGTGTGATTAGAAGGAGGAAATGAACTCATAAATACAACTTAGCTCCTGCCTTTCCAATACAAATTGGGGGTTATTCACGTTTTAATCTAAAAACAGACATGGTGACTATTTCACATTTCTCTCTCCTGAATGCTAAATTATTTTTGCCCAAATGTGACTGTGAATTATTTTTTTGCCCAACTGACTTTTAGAAACTGTGAATTATTTTTTTTGCCCAACTGACTTTTAGAAACATCTTTGTGGTGTATTTGTTGTAACAGGAGAAAGTACTTTTGTGAAAATTAAATCACACACACATACATCATGTACATAAAGTAATCCAACGGTAGTTGGGTGTACAGTTGGTGCTCAGAAAAGTGTAAGCTGAATCTGAATCTAAAGTCTAGTTGGCTAGTAGAATTTCAATCCCTATGATATGTGCAGGGCAGGAGGGAATGGGAAGAAATTATTCTCTTGGAAGCAAAAGGACCTCTCTATACCCATTAAATTACATCTTACAGGCAGATACTTGCCAACTAACTCTGACTAAGGAGAGAACCAGTTCCTTCCACCGGGGCTGCAGACTATGTGAATATTTCTTGGCTGTTAGATAAAAGCAAAGTACATAAAGTACATTTTATGTACTCAGCTTAAAAATTTTTACCCACTCATTTTTGTATAATGTCCCAAGCCACTATCAGAATAAAAAGAAAAACCATGTCACAAGTTGATAACTGCTACTTAAAGTTTTCTGTAAAAAAGCCCCAAAAAGTAATTTTGAAATGTACTAATATTTGAAACTTGAGTGTCTTGAATTCTAAGGCATCAGTCATAATATCATTATCACAATTCATTTTTGTCCAACTTTATCTTTAGAGAGAATAAAAAAGTCCCTACACGATCCAGGAACTCTTCATTCTATAAAGTAATAAAACCTCACATTTTGTTAGCTTTAAGACTATAAACAGATTTCATTTGATTTGTCATAATTATTTCTCTACTTTTTGGTAAACCATCAAAGGAATATTTCATGTAGCTCTCAGACTCTTGGCTCATACTTTACCCAGGGGGACATTTGAATAAATTCCTAAAAATAATCTGCTTTAAATTTCCTTATGTTCATTTAAAAATGAGATGAACCAAAAAGCTCATTGAAAACAGACTAGCTATTTGTACTCCATGTGTCTGTTAGGCAGATTGTACAGGCTATGGGAAAGTTACGGGTTAGTATTTTTATTGATTCTCTTGTGATTGACCTCATCTATCTCTGACAAACCCAATTATAGCAGATTTGGAGAAAACACCAAATTAAGTTTGATATAAACAGCCTACAAAACCCTCAAGATACAGATCTGATGAAGACAAATAAGTTCTCCAAACAGGACCTACTTATCTCTACATGTCACTCTGTTGCTTCTACCTCTTGACTGAAATGGGCTCTTTTTAATCTAATTTTATAGCTTTCTCTCAAATCTCTATGCTTATCTCTTCTGATATTCATTCCTTTCTAACACCATGTATTCATGCAAGACTTATAAGAAGTAGAAATAGCGTTGAAATTGAGCCAGGATTGGTTTATCTTTGCCATTTATAGGTTGTGTAATCTCAGGCAAGTTACGTAGATAATCCTAACTGCATTTTCCCATGTGATTGCTGTAAGCATTAAGAGATGATCAATATGTAGGCTAAATTCAAAATACAGTAATAACTCAATAAAAAGATTCTCCTACCAATAAAGTTCCAAATTAATGATCAGAATGTCCCATCCTCCCATAAAGTTACTGTGGTTACATATTCCCTTCCTTAAAAGTTTCTTTATTCATTTATAATCTTTGAGATGCATTTGTTCAAAGCATGATTTATTTTATTAGAACAAACAGCACCTGTCTCATTAGCCTATTTGCATAACCAAATCACCTCCTGTAGCAGCAATTATAAACTCCTGCTTTTACAGATCCAAAGTCAAGGCCATCAAATTTTACAATACACTACAATTATGACCTGCTGGCAGATCAGTGATGATGGTTTCTTCTTTTGTCTCTTATTAACAAATCTAAAGAAACAAATCACTCATTTCTCAAATTTAAAAATGTTCTTTTATTTGGACACTATTTTGAAAGAACATGTCAGAATGTTAAGGGCTGAATACTCATTTTCTCCTAATTGTTTTGAATAGTTGTACAGAAAATCTCATTACAAAATTTGATCTTTACTGTAATATAGTTTGAAAATCATAGTGCTGCCAAGTTAATATTTGATTCTTCAATTTTTTGAGGAATTGCAGTTGTATTAGAAAAATGCCTGGGTAGAAACCAACTTAAGGCCACAGATGTAAGGCCAATGGAGACACAAACTTTGAATTATGGAACTAAGGATATGCTGGCTGCTCTAACACTGAAAACACAAATGGCCAATCTCAACTCACTATAAGGCTTGTGAAAATTTTATAAGGTCCACAAATTCAGTCCCCACAAGAAAAAGTCAATGAGCACAATGAGTAGCTCAGAAATACAATCTCACCTTTCACTTCTGACTTGTTATCTTGGATGTGTGCTTACTTTTTTTTTTTTTTTTGCTTTTGATTGTCAATAGATAACCAAATTTCCTAAGCAATACACTATGAAAATAGAAACGAAAGGAAGAGCATTTAGTGTTGTAATTCAAACAGCTTGCAAAAGAGTTGATCTGATGTGTATTTAATCATCCACATAATTGTTACTATATGCTTGGTAATTAGGTGTGAATGATAAGTGGTTCATGTAAATGAGCATATTGCAGTTATTACCAATTTAGAACATTTTTTGTAAGACCTTACAATTTACAAACTGTGTTCACATACATTACTCCATTTAATTAACTTTATCTATCCCTCTTTTACCTGACAACTCCAGAATTTCAAGGGTCATGTGAAGAGAAAATAGAAAGGATTGATCACATTAAAGAGGGACTCTGAGATTCTCAGTGTCCCCGAGGGAAGTAAGTGATTAAATGATATCGAAGAAGGCTTGAGAGTTACACTCAGCTGGTTTAAAGCCTTGGCTCTACCATGACTTTGCTCAGTGACCTTGCAGAACATACTTAAATTTCCTGAATCAGAGTCTTCTCATTCATAAAAAGCAGGTGAGGGGCAGCCTGCCATAGGTTGAGAAAGATTAGCCCTCATCATACTTTTTGTTTGTGCTCCTTACTAGATGCTGCAAAGATAGAATACATTGGGCCTTCTGCATCCATGAGTTCTACATCTGTGGACTCAACCAAATGCAAATCAAAAACATTTGGAAAATTTTTTTCTAAGAAGTTTCAAAAAGCAAAACTTGAATTTTCCATGGCTCAAGTACTATATTGAATTGATGAGAATGAAACTGATGAGGAGGCATTGTGTTAGATATTATAAGTAATCCAGAGATGATTTTTAAAGCATACAGGAGGATGTTCTTGGGATATCTGCAAATGCTATGCATTTTATATAAAAGACTTGAGCATATGCAAATGGTGGTACCTGCAGGGTGTCCTGGAACCAGTGCCCCACAGATATAAAAGGATGACTGTATATGTGAGAATCCTACTTACTACATAAGTGAGATCTAAAATAATTTGTTTTCTTCCATTTTCATCTGAATCTTTCACCACTAGGAAAGCAAATATTCTTTTCTCACACTAAATGGTCCAAAGAAGTCTGTTCTGATTTTTCCTGGTTTATGCCCTTGAGAAAATATGGCACAGACAAGAAGTATGAGATCTAGTACTTCTTGATATAGGGCAGGGTGGTTTTCCCTTTGTAGTGAGATTCAGCCACCACAATAAAGTGAGAAGAGGTGGCTAGGGTGGGAGGCCAAGAGAAGGAAGAAAAGACGTCAGATCTTTTACTTGTCAAGAAAGGAGAGCAGATATACTGAAGCCAGAATCCAGAAGCTCTCCTCTCTCTTACAGAGTCAATCTGCAGGGTCTACCGTCATGACCCCTGCCCAAAATGTTACTTAGGTGTAGACTCTGCCCAAGGCTTCACAAGTTAATCTATATCATCGGTTATGTGGAAGGATGTTCCATATGACTCGAAAATAATCCGATATACACATATCCTTCATAATCACCAAACATACACACACACAGCAACTTATTGGAATTCACACTTGTCTCTAAATATCTTTCTTCATTAATGTGAATAATGATATCAGCCCATGTTACAAGATTATGACAAGACTAAACTGAGATAATAAAACATTATAATTACCAAATGCTAAAGGAATGCTGCTAGATAATATCTCCCATAAATTAAACTTTACCATATGGCCTGTGGATTAGTTGCATACTGAAAAACTTGGCAATATGTCCTATCAGAGATTATGCTTTTACAATGGGAACAAAACTGTATACTTTACTATTTTGGAGTTGGTAATAGTCTATTGGAGAAGATTAATTCATCTCATATGAGCATTTTAATAAGTTGAGGTATACAAATATATTCATGCAAACATCTACATATACATACACATATATATTACAGATCTTGCTACATAGTGAATACATTGATATGGTCCTTCAGACAAGTTTAGAAGCAGCTGTTTCTGTTACCCGTCCTCATTCACCCCTGCCTCCTCTGGCATGAAATTTTACACCTCATCTCAGCATTATAATTTATCTGATTTACAGTCTTCATAAAATGATCATCCCCACCCACAAGGACTTCTGGGTGACCCTGACCGTGAGTTGGCTGTCTCCCAATTCTGGGGCTATTTGTCATAGCTCAGTCTTCCTTAGTAGTCACAGTCCTGCCATAAGTGTAAACTCTAATGCTATTGGAAAATACTGATTTTTTTGTTTGTAATGTTCATACCTCAGCTACTTTCCTAGTCTATCATAGAAGCTAAAGCATGACCACATCCTCAGAAAGTAAGGGGATATTTAGGGGTAGACCCCCAATAGGACCCACTCAAGCTGCTGCAAAGAGACCCGGAGGGTATTAGGAAGAAGGCCAATGGGCGCCACGCTCCATCCAGCCCCCACTTACAGTGTTTTCCCCTTCTAGGGCACCTCTGCTTGTGGTTGGATCCAGGTGGTTGTGCTCTGGGCGGATGCCTATGTCCCCCTTATCTAATGACATGGAAACAAGAGTAGAACAGTACAGATGGTGAAATTTAAAAGATAAAGCATATTTGGTTAGTTGAACACAAGTTTTGCATTGTGCTACAAATTTCTGAGAGCTTTTCATGAAGCAGCCATTCACTGTGTTTCACGGAGATCTGAGGGAAGGTCCTTAGGTCCCTAACTGCTATGCCTGTCCCAGAGTGGGCCAGTGAGTACTGCTCTGCCTTTGCTATGCACAAACGTGAAGCGACTACCTGTGTCCCGCAGAGACAATAAGTAATATCAAATATATCAGATATAATGAAAGAAAGGAGCGGTTACATTGAACAAGAACAAACTGTCTAAGTGTTAACAGGCACACCAGGGATGTGACCTTATTCAACAAAGACTATTTGAGGAAACGTTACACTGAGGGATACAAAGATGGATAAGAGACAATCCCTGGTCTCTAGAATAGTCTACAGTTGAGCACAGTCAATCAGACTTATGCATAAAAGATCACGAGCCACGGCAATATACAATAAGCATTCCCACAGAGGTACAAAGAATAGTTGAAGGCTCAGCGCCTGGAGCTCAGCGGCCAGGGCACCAGCCACATACACTGGAGCCGGCAGGTTCGAATCTAGCCTGGGGCTGCCAAACAAACAACAATGACAACTACAACCAAAAAGTAGCTGGTCATTGTGGCAGGTGCCTATAGTCCCAGCTACTTGGGAGGCTGAGGCAAGAGAATCATGTAAGCCCAAAAGTTTGAGGTTGCTGTGAGCTGTGATGCCACAGCACTTTATGGAGAGCGACAAAGTAAGACTTTATTTAAAAAAAAAAAAAAAAAAACAGTTGAAAAGAATGGGAAAAAAGCAGCAGCCATTTTTAGTTGATGCACTTAAGAGAGGCTTCCTGGAGGAGGTTCCTTTTATTATTATTATTATTATTATTTAATTAAATCATAAACACACAGATCATGGATACACTAAGGCATTTATGGGGTATAATGTGCTGATTTCATATAGAATTATGAATGCTTACATCACACTGGTTAATATATACCTCATCTTGACAACTACTTACCATGTGAAAAATGGCCCATGTTCTCATTCCTCTTTCTGCAACCACAATGACCTTCTTTCAGATTCACGGCCTGCTTCTTCTGGTCGGAGGTCTTCTGCACAGGCTAGAAACAGCGTTCCCCCCCCTCTCTTTTTACCCCTCACCTAGACCTCTCCTAACACGCTCTGTTCCTCAGGGAAGCCTTCTGTGGTCACTCTGCAATCATAGTAGCAGTTTGCACCTGTCTTTGCCAGCCCCAATCATGATGTGTAATTTTGTATTCATTTGGGTTATTTTTTTAAATTAAGACTCGCCTCCTTGTTTAGGCTGTAAGTTCCACAAGGAGAAAACCTTGCCTCATTTGCTCAATTGTCCTCTCCTTACAGCTGAAAGCACCGGTAGGAGGTAATCAGTATTGGCTGGCCAGGTGTCTAAGTGATTGGAATGAGAAAACACACAGAAACACTGAAAGTTGCATAGGAAACAGTTACATTTTATAGCTTAAAAAAAAGCTAAAAAATAAAGACCTAGGAGGAACAGTAAGAATCTAGCCAAGTTCAAGGGGCCCCCTTGTTGAATATGAAATCTCACATATCCTCCCATAAAATCTTTCTGAATCCAAGGGGTCAGAACTCACCACTCCTTGCAATTACCCTCTGCCTCTTCTATGGAATGCCTTCTGTTTAACTTGTACCACACTAAATTGTGTGAAGGCAGAAAAACTTCCCGTCCGTGTTTATATCCCCCACAGCCCAGAGCACAATGTTTATAGTAAGTTCTTTAAAAGAAAACCAAAAACAGCATGCATTGAACTAACTTTGCTCAATAGGACACAAAGGTATTGGAGCAGGTAAGAACTCTGTTCCAAGGGGTGCTGTGAGAAAATTTATTCATCAGGAGCTTACAAAAGAGACCGAGATTAGGAAGACACTTGTGTTCTTTACTAAGCTACTGTCTCTCAGCTCCAAAGGCATCCTCCCGCCCTCTGTTTTCTGATGCAGGAGCTGTGGTTCAGCAAACTGCATTTCTGTTTTCTGGCTGGGGCTGGCAACCTGTTTGCACCTGCAAACAGAGAACCCCGGGGAGGCTAGGAGGCAGGGAGGGGGAACAAACTTATTCCTTCCACTTGCCTGCCCTTTCTGACTGTATTATCTCAGCAGCAGCACTTCGCCTGGTTAGCAGCAGTCAGATCCATTTCCCAGCTTTTTTTTTTAGCGCCCCAACCAGCCTGATTACACCCTCAGCACTAGCAGCAGCTGGGGGTCCCCTTTCTTCAGAGGTCTCTGCTCCTAGCAGAAGCCGGATGACACCCTCTCCTGGGAGGCTTCCAGCCCTGAAGGTCTCTGTGCACTTCTAAGTTGTCAGACCCAACCTATTCCCTTTAATTTACCCAGCCCTGTGCCTGTAGCTGCATCTTACAGTTACTAAGTCCTATTATTAAATAATTTATCTTAAAATAACTCCCATGGTCTAGTTTCCTGGCCACACGATGATTGATTCAGCACTGTTGGTTAGGGGATGAGTTCGAAGGCATTAGCAATAACCTTGTTATTACTTCACCCAGGAAAAAGGTTATAAGCTCCTGAACTCGGGAGATGAAAGTAAGAATGAAAAGAAATTAATAACATGAGTTAGCACTTACAAGCAAGAGGCCCAAATGCTTTTTATGAAATACGTAAATTAATTATTGCTGCCGGGTGTGGTGGTGGCTCATGCCTGTGATCCCAGCACTGTGGAAGAATTGCTTGAGCTAAAGAGTTCGAGACTTGCCTGAGCGAGAGTGAGACCCCCTAACTCATAAAAAAGTCAAAACCCAGCCAGGCACCACAGCAAGCTCCAGTAATCCCCAGGGCTTCCGGAGGCTGAGGCAGCAGGATGCCCACAGGCTGAGTCTGAGCTTGCAGGGAGCTATGATGCAATTGCACCCTGCTTAGGACATAGGGTGGGACTCTGTCTCAACAACAACAAAATGTAAACAAATAATAATTATTGCAATATGTCTATGAGGTCGGTGGGTTCAAATGTGTCCACTTACATACAAGGACACTGAAGCAAAAGAAGTGAGGTAACTGGTACTGGATCCCCATGGGGTCAATGTAAAACAGAGAGAGACTCACTTCCCTCCAAGCAGAAAGCCAACACTTTGAGCACCTCTGGACGGACCCAGTCTTCCTGCCATGATTACTCACAATCTATCAAAAGTAATGCAACAAAGCCGAAAAATGGTCCAGGAGCGCCCCGGAAAGTGATTCATTTTGACCAGGGAGATGGAGGAAAGCTCCGTGGATAAATCTGCACGTCAATATTGAATATGCCCCAGGGACTTGAATTCCCAGTTGTATTTCAAATCACTTCCTCTTTATCTAAAAGGGAAATAAGCTCAAAGGTAGAGTTGAACAGATGCAATCTATACTTGTATTTACCAAACGCCTGAATTCTGGTAACTAAAAGCCTAGTGGAATGAAGTGAGACAAAATAGGCTTTCTTTTTCACTGAATCTCGTCTTTTCTTAGGAGCAGTATTAATAGTCTCTTACTGCACAAGCAAGTTAGAGTTATTAAAGTTTATTTAGAGTATTTCGAAAGTGCAGCACAACTTTACAAAAGATGAGTAAATATAAATAACATCTACCATAGTTCAGTCTCTGCACTTTTACGTCCACAGGTCTCCATGTATGTAAGTAGAAAGGAAGGATACCTAGAGACTGGAAACTCAACAACAAGCATGAGCTTGAGGAAAATGTCAGATGCACGTGAATATTTAAGCAGTCGACCAGAAGACTGTCACAGGTTGCATATTGCCTTCCCGGCTTCTAACTGCCGTTATCAGCAATATGGGAAAGAAAGTCAATAACATGGATTGGTTAGTAGCTTGTGCTCTAGAGTAGATCCTTGGGGGTTAAATCCCAGCGCCACCACTCCCTGCATCATCTTTAGCAAGCTATTTATCTTCCACAGTCCTGGCTTATTTTTCTACAGAATGAGGACAATAATACTTCCCCATGTTGAAAAGCTGAACACAGTATCTGGAACATGCTGAGGGCTCAATAAATGTTAGCTCTTTTACATGAAAAATATGAAGCATAAAGGGCCTGTGTGTGCATGTATATCAACATACCTGTATAGTAATTATGCATGATACTAATAAGATTAAGAATGTGTAATTATATTAACAATATGTATAAATACATTAGTATTATTGTTCACAAATATCACATTCTTATAGGGACCTGTACGTTTGTTGATATTTCTCTGTTTTATGCAGGAAGCAACTCATAGTCAGAATCAAGGAGAAAGAGTCTGTTTCTCATTTTCACACTTCTGATATATAGCAGGCAGCTGGTGGGCTCGGCACCTGTGGCTCAACAGGCTGAGGCGCCAGCCAAGTACACCTGAGCTGGTGGGTTCGAATCCAGCCCTGGCCCGTCAAACGACAATGATGGCTGCAACCCCAAAATGGCCAGGCGTTGTGGTGGGCGCCTGTAGTCCCAGGAGACTCGCTTGAGCCCATGAATTGGAGGTTGCTGTGAGCTGTGATGCAACGGCACTCTGTCCAGGGTGACAGCTTGAGGCTCTGTCTCAAAAAAACAAAAGAAGGCAGCTGGTGGAGATGTGGGGTAGGTAGAAGAGCCTGGAACTGGGAGCCAGAAAGTACCTATGACTTTGAACAAGTCCCTTTGACCTTTCTAAAATGAATTTTCTACATCAGGAAAATGGAGATACTGTCAACTTCTTTAGAGAACTTTGGAGAGATTCAATAAAATAACATTACATTTGGGAATGTAAATAAATAAATGGTTTGCAAAATACTCTGTAAGCTCCTTTTATAATTTATGCCAATATTGTCTTTAATGGGACCAATTGGTCATGAATCCTGTCTAATTGTACATCTCCATTAAGATGGAGACGAGTTAAGCACAAACGTCTTTCCTGGACTGCGGAAGGAAGGCAGTGGCTAATTGTACATGGAGAGTTAAGCACAAACTTCTTTCCTAGACTGCCGAATTCACAAATCCATACACTGGAACTGTACTCCTGAGTTACGGACAGCCTAACAGCAACTCTCACAGAAAAAGTCTTTCCAAATAGGCATTGCTGTTTACCCTGACTCAGCTCCCATAAACACACATCATCTATGAGAATCAGTTCTACACTGGGAAGCAGCCTTAACCATACTGGGTAAACACCTGCCTGGGGCTGTGTGATAAGTTGAGGAGGGGAATATGTGTATCAATTTCAGATAGGTAATTCCTAAGGCCAAATAGCACTCTGGAATCCTGAGGATATGCTATTAGCAATTATCTTCTGATGAAAATTCAATTTTTAAAAAGAATCCAAAACTATGAGTAAAGTATGCATTTGGGATATAAAAGGCATATATTCTCTTCAGTATGCCCACTGAGCCTATCCAGGGGAGCATGCTGAAAAGAAGGTAAGCTTTTTTTTTCTTTTTTTGTAGAGACAGAGTCTCACTTTATCACCCTGGGTAGAGTGCCGTGGCGTCACACTGCTCACAGCAACCTCCAGCTCTTAGGCTTAAGCGATTCTCTTGCCTCAGCCTCCCTAGTAGCTGGGACTACAGGCGCCCGCCACAGC
>CAUYON010131998.1:0-11058 GCA_963573935.1 Arctocebus calabarensis
TCTTTATATAGTGATCAAGGAAATGCCATGAAGGATATCTGTAACAGTACGATCAAAATATTTCTGAATGTATATGAATCGTGCCCTGTGATTGCACCAATGTACATAATTATGATTCAATAAAATTATTAAAAAAAAATACACTGATAACACCTGGCTGCAGTTATTTGAAGATAGAATTATGGAACAGAATTTAAAGGTATATACGATTGGTCAGTGGCAAATTTATGGGTTCCATTTACCAAATCAATTAACCACCTCAAATTGACCACACTGAATTTCTACGTCCTCATTACCAAGACTTTTATTTTTTGATTTTAAAATCAGCTTGAATAATCACAGGACATCACTAAATGGTTAATTCTTTCGTCAGTGGGGATTAATTCTTCTTCTAAATCAAATTAACTCATTGCTTTAGACTTGCGAATATTCAATCATTTAACCATAGTATTAAGTGTGTCTTGCACAATAATCCAGGGCCATAAGATAATTAGGGGAATAATGGGAATATCTAGTCTACTGAAACACTGAGCTAAATGCACACTCAGAAAGATACATACACTCACATGCACAAAATTGTTGTCAGTCAATCTGTTAAATATGTGTCAGGTACAGAGAAGGAGTTTTTTTTTGTCATCAAAGACATTACGAACTGGGCGGTGCCTGTGGCTCAGGGAGTAGGGTGCTGGCCCCTTATACCCGGGGTGGCGGGTTCAAGCCCAGCCACAGCCAAAACTGCCTAATAATAATAATAAAGACATTACTAGCTATATATGTATGGGTGTAAAAATGTGTGTGTCTGTGAGAAGTACTCACATATTTCATTGGGATTAGTTCATAGAATGCTTTCTGTTCACAGCAACTGTACTTTATGCATTGTTAACCATAGCCCATTGATTCCAATAACTTTCCCATGAATTGTGTATCAGATACTATAATTGAATATACTTATTCAGATAATAATCTCAGCAGAGAATTTTATACATAAAAAGAGACAGGAATGCAAATATTTTACATGACTTATCTCATTTAATCCTTCCAACAAGCAACAGCCCTGTGATGCAGGTGTTACTATTTTCACTCACACATAAAAAAAACTAAATGACAGAAAGGAAACAACCTGTCTATGGGCATTATACTCCAGAACAAGGTATACAAGAATTAACATTTGGGCCTAGTTCTTTCTCTGACTCAAAACTTTAACCATTGTATTAGACATACTTTTAAGATTTTTGACTTCATAGCTTTGCTTCCTGGATTTTTCCCAGTGTAGTCTTCAAAGTAGAAAACAACCATAAAGTTATGAAAACCAGTTTGAAAGCAAATATTTCTATAAAATAGTTTTAAAATCATCCACCACAAAAACCTTGTCTGATTCAAATCTTCTGATTCTACTTCTCCGTATCTAGAATTTGATTTTTTTCCACTTGTGTTTCTGAAAAACTCCTACTTATGTAAGTTTTTTTATTTTTGTTTTTTGAAACAGAATCTCATTCTGTTACCTTGGGTAGAGAGCTGTTGTGTCATCATAGCTCACAGTCACCTCAAACTCCTGGACTCAAGCAATCCTCCTGCCTCAGCCTCCTGAGTAGCTGGGACTAGCGGCACCCGCCACAATGCCTGGCTAATTTTTCTATTTTTAGTAAGGATGGGGTCTCTCTCTTGCTCAGGCTAATCTCAAACTCCTGAGCTCATGCAATCCACCTGTATCAGTTTCCCAGTGTCCTAGTATTACAGTTGTGAACCACTGTGCCCAAACTCTTGCTTAGGTTTTAATTGAAGCATAGCCTCTCTGGGAAGTCCTTCTGGTCTCCACAAAATGGTTCTCTTCATATTAACCTATCTCTTGATGTAGATTCACTGACATATAAATGTTTTCACAATTTTTATATCAATTATTCATAAATACCATGAAGAATCTGAGAGGCCATTTTTAAATTTCCATAGTACAGTGGTCCTAAAACTTCAGCTCTCATCTGGAGGATTCTTTAAAACACAGATTACTGAGCCCTGAGCCCCAAAATTCTGATTCAGTAATTCTAGGGAACAGCCCATGATTGGTGTTTTCAGCAATTTCCCAGTTAATGTTGATACTACTGGCCCAGAACCACATGTTAAGAACCACTAATATAACTCACATATCAAAATGAGTTAAATAAATATCTTACTGTAGACTGATCTTTATTCCTTAGAACATGCTGCTATGATTAAATGTTTACAATATGAAGAGTGATGAACTGGTAACCATCAGCAATGACATTGATTCTGACACATGGAAAAAGGGAAGTTTCAGAACAGATTATGGAAATATGCTCCAGATTCTTAACCTTCCTCTACAGTCTTCCTAACCTATTACTTAGAACTGGAATTATGAAGTACAAAAAGAAGGCTTTTAGCATTGAACAGGGAAAAACTACATATTTCTGTCTGTCTCCTAAGTTCTTTCATGCATTTATCAAAAATTAATTTTGGTTTGGATTGTTTTGGTAGGGATAGATACCACACAGAAGGAATTAGAAGTGCCATATAGAAACTATTATATTTAAAATAATTTTCTGGTCTACCTGGAGCCTAATTAATAAATATTCTTCAATAAAAATAATTTCACATGTTGTATTGTAATTTAATTGGAATTTTTTATTTAGATGGCCAGGAGATCTGATTAGGTAAATACTATTTAGAACCAGTAAGATGTTACCCTCCTCAAACTTGGTGTTAAGTCTCCTACAACTTCCATCCCCACTTCTATATGTCTTTAAGATATCTTGGTTCTTCATAATTTTATCTCCTTTTCTGTTAAAATGGTTTTTAGAAAAGATGATAGTAGCCTCTTTCGCTTCAATATGACTTTAAATCATACTGCCTCTCTGGGTGTTTGTTTAAAAGTCAATTATCCATCCATATTTGTCAAATAAATCGTGGCTTTGGTACTTACCAAATATTCATCAGTGAAGAAAAGGAAATCTCACACACATGCACACACACACATGTGTTTTATTCTAACTTCCTATATGTATGAATCCAGCTCCATCTCAGACCAATTTTCCTTGAATTCCACTAAAGCAAGTATAACAGAGAAACTGTAAGCAGTTATGGCATAAGCATGGTTTTTGTGTGTGCTATTTCACAGTAAAGGAATGTGATCAGAATTATTAACTCCAACTTGGAAGGGACGTTTTTGATCATATAAGGCAAATATGACCCCTAGGGAGATGGCCAATACACTGGACAATATATATGAGGACATATTCACTACTCTACAATGCTATTCCATCTGAGATCAGTAATTCTAAAATTATGCATATATTTCTTTTAATATTTTAAAGTTTATTCATCTATTAATGTCATCTCTGATTCACAAAAAATTCCCCTTACAACTATATCCAAAAAGCTCTTGTAAAAGATGAGTCAGTGTTAACAAATCACTTTTGAAATGACTCCATATGCCTACAATGCAAAACATAATTTAATTGTTCATGGAAATGAAAATTTTTGGTCAATGACTTAAATCGTTCTTATGATAATTTTCTGTGATTACTCCTGAAAAGTTTCCTGTGATGACTTGCTTACCAGAGAAATCAAGCACTCAGGTTAATCAAGTGAAATAAATCAAGCCTTCAAACACCAAAAAAAGACCCAAAGAGCAATTGATTTGTCTTACATTAATTCATTTCCTGGAATATGATCTGAATTGATGGGCTTTAAAAAGGGATGTCTAGCATTAAAGTTTGGGGTCCCATCAAGTAAATTCCAAGTATAATGCTCAGGAACCTAATAAGCTCAGATTAGCAAACACATCATTTATTGCTATGTCCTGAGTTTATTATATGTCATGAAAAGTCTCAATGACTCCATCAAAACTCTGCATTACAGCAGAGTTTCTTAAATACAGTCATCCTGACCTTTGCTACTGGATAATTCTTTGTTTGGGGAAGCTATGTTGTGAACTGTAGGATGATAAGAAGTATCAGTGATCTTCCCCCACTAGATGTCGGTAATATTCCCCCAATCTTAACAACTAAAAAATTTTCCAAACATTGCCAAAATCCTTTGAGGAGGCATAATTATACTTTGTCGAGATTTGTCCTGTTAAAGAATAAGGTGTTTTCTTATACTCTTCTGTCTATAAAAGCTTCTGGATTACTTTTATAATATATCCAGTCTCGACAAGAACCCTTGGAAAGTATACATCAGGTTTTCTCTCAGAAGACAAAAATAATAGCATTCTGGTCTGTAGGCTAACTCCATGTACAAAGATAGATATAAATCACCAAAATAAGCACTAAGGATTTTTAAAAAATTCAAATTCAGTATTTATCCTTATTTCCCACTCTCCCTAAAATGTAGCAAAATTGAATGTGATAGAGGAACATCATACATGTGGCCCACAGAGGCATGTAGATCAACATTATAACACAGGCAAGTAACCCAGACGTGACTAGGAAGAATATTGTTGATGGCATAGATTAACAGTTCAGAAAGTGTCAATAATTGCTATGCTGCATAATAAAAACTGTGGTCACTACCATTTTAAAATATTAAGCTACATCTTTTTCACACTGTGTAGTTGGATCCATGGAGAGATACCAGAAAAAAGTAACAATAAGAGCCACTGACGGACCATCACTATGTCATCAGATTTGTTGCATATTTCCAAATAGGTGCGTCACTGAACTTGAAGCCCAATAACTCTAATCTCAAGGCCATGGTTTGAATGATCTCTTCTGTTTTTCATGTTTGTGCCTTCTCATTTGCTTCCATTTCTCTCATGTATGATAATTATGACGCATTAGATATGTGGTGAGGATTTGAAGATGTTATTTTGGAAATAAGATCTGTTAATGAATATAATTTAAAGTATGTTCAGTGGTTACAGGCATGTTTTAAGGGAAAAACCAAAAAAATAAGTAAAGCAGTATCATATGTGAAACTGGGGATCCTGACTTTTCTGAGCATGTATTTATTTGTTCTGTTCTAATCTTGTCCTATGGTGGCTCCTTCCTTAGCTACAAAATTGTACTGTCGGCTCTTATGAGGATACAGACAGCTGTGAAGGTAGAAGATACATTTAACTCCCCCACCGCAGCTGCAGATCCAGACATACACACACGCTCAACACGCATGCACACTCACTGAAACGCTCACCCTGCCCTTGTGCTTATATCTGGGTGCTAAGAGACACGTGAAAATTCCTGTGTTCCCTCTAAAGTTATAACTTCATCAAGTCCATTTCTGCCTGCTGTGTAGTTGTTGAATGTCTCTGGAAGTTGATTGGTTTAAATCCATAGCTAACAATCATATAAAAATGGCAACATGTCTTTAAACTCCAATAGTTCTTTGAAGCTGGAGTACATTTTTCTCTAGTTTCTCAAGTTTTCTTACACTGGCAATACAATAAATTCAAACAGGTTTTTTCTCTGCTCTGTTCTACTCCTTTCTGTGTTTCCCTATAAAAGCACCGGGGAATCAGATCTGTAGGGTAGGCTCTAAGTTTCTTGACTTGGAAAACTTTACAAAAGTTACTCTGCTTGGGGCTATTAACTATAGATCCATTTCAGCCTCGGAAGGCTGATGAGATGGGTTATTGGGGGTGGATGATGCATTATTTTAACCTTGTTTTTTTTACTTTCTTAACTTTTGATGCTATAGGTAAAATATTTGCGAAAATCAATGTGAAAAGTAAAATAAAACTTACTCTTAATTATCTGATATCACTAATAAGTAGATAATATTTCCTCTTTTCTGCATTAGAGTATTACCATATTGATGTACTTTTTGCCCAAATTTTTGAGGGAAAAATAAGGATGCACATTATACTTGGGTAGTCCAGCTTGGGAGCAAGGGAGCCCAATGTGCCTTCTGGGACTGCTGCACCCTCCCACCTAAGCCCATCTGGTACCTGGGGTTCTAGCGTGGGAAGATATGGGATCCAGTGGGAATGGGTCAAAGGGGGCTCCACCCAGGGCCACCATCAGGGAAGGAAAATTGGAGGGCCTGGCCACACAGAGGGGACCTGAAGTCCAGCATTCCCCAGGGACCCACCTGTCTTTCTCAGGCCAAGTGGCCTCAGAAGTTCCTGAGCTGCTGGCCACGTGCATGGCCACCTTGGCACACCAAGGTCTCTAAGGTGTGCGGGGGGGGGGGAAGGGCTCCCAGGAGAGAGGAAAGAGGCCACCTTTGTAACACGGGAAGCTGCGGGAGAACAGTGTGTCTGCACGTTTCCCCAGGAGCATTACTTCTCCCCACGTGTGCGTCTCTTCTCTGAGAACAAGCCATGTTCTCTAGGAGCATTTTCCTGAAAGTTTGGGCCAAAAACATGGGGACACGTTATACACAGGAGAGCATCATACAGCAAAATATGGTAACTGGTAACAGTACCTGGTACACTTAATAACTTTCCAAGTCTGCCCTAAAACCATCATATAAATTAAATATTTCAATTTTAAATGACACTCTTAAATTATTGCTTACATTCCTCCCATTTTAAAGGCAACTGGGGGAATTAGAGATGAAGCGACGTGACAGGTATTCATAACAAAGAAGTCGAAACTAGGATTTGAAACCAGGCTTTCTGGCTGCAGAGATTATTCCCTTAATTCCAATCCTATTCTGCCTGGGTATTCTCAGTAGCTGGTAAGTTCAGTGAGGACAGAAACTGCGTTTGTCTGCCTCTGTGTGGACCTATGGGTCCATCTACGTGTTGTCATGCATGGTCAAATGAGAGATGAAAATATTCCCAGAAACTTTATATCATCATTTTATGGTCATGATAAAATATTTGTCTGAAATACTTGAACTCATTGAACCTGCTATTTATTTCAAGGCTCAACTTTTCAACTCCTCCTAGTTGTAGTCTTGTGGTATGCCATGAATGGCAAAAAAAGGTTGCATTTGACTAATATTACTCTATGCTTCTTATAAGAAAAACACTAAGTTATTTAGCTAACTTCATGGCTGACTTATTATAGCCAAGTACTGTTAAGTGTCAAGGAGGGATGGTTTATTTGTACTCTTATATCCAAGTACTGTTAAGTGTCAGGGAGGGATGGTTTATTTGTACCCTTCCTCTCCAGCTAATAAATTGAAGATTCGTTTTCCACCTTGGGTAGGTCTCAAAAACACCCAAAACTATACCTATTTGCAGTGTGCTACCTCCACTTCATGTATCAAGAGCACTTTGGTGTAATTACTGCTGTTGAACAAGGGGTATTGGAAGCTGTTTGCCAGTTATTTTTTCCCTCCTAGATGGTGTGTTGGTAATAAAATAGAAAGTGTATTACAATGTGTAAGTACAGAGCTTTAAAGTTAATATTTAATAACTCGTCAACTCTATGGCTCAGAAAGAAATCTGTTGCCTTGAGTCTATCACAGAAAATTCTGTTCAGCTGGAAAATATCTTAAACGTCTCAAGGGATCCATGGGTATTCAACTTGCATTTTTTTAAAAATCACATAAAAAGAATATAAAGTGTATAAACACAGTTGACTACTCAGCCTCCTTGTACTTCAGATTTTCTCATCTGTAAAGTGAAGGAATTGAAAAAGTAGCCTCAAAGTATTTGGGGTTTTATTTTCCCCCCTTCGTTAAAATTCAAATGATGTTCAGATTCATTGCCTGATGATAAATGAGGCACTTAGAGGGGTAAATATAGCACCTTGATTAATAACGTAGTAGTGTTTTGTGCAAGATGGAAAGGAATCTTAGAATTAGCAAATTTCTTCCTACTGATTCTCCTGCTTTCTGCTATGCTTGCTGGGTATGAATTGAACTACCAAGAAAGGATGCCTGAAAAACAAGAGTAGAACAATAAAAGAATGTGAAAGAACCTGATAAATTTTGTCTACATTTATGCAGTATCATGTTTTGGTTACTATGCCCTTATAGTATAGATTGATGTTAGGTAAAGTGGTAATGTGATATCAGCAGATTTGTTCTTTTTGGTTAGAAATGCTTTGGCTATTCAGAGAATTTTTGTTGTTATTCCATATGAAGTTCAGGATTACTTTTTCTAGATACCTAAGAAAGGACATTAGAATTTTAATGGAAATTGCGTCAGATCTGTAAATCATTTTGAGCAGTATGGACATTTTAACAATACTTACTCTTCTAATTCATGAGCTTGGGACTTTTTTTCATTTGTTTGTCATCTATGGTTACTTTTGTCAGTATTTTGTAGTTCTTTTTGTAGAGATATTTTAGCTCCTTTGTTAAATATTTTTCTAGGTATATGTTTTTGAGTAGCTCCTGTAGATCATATTGATTTGACTCTCAGTTTGACTGTTATTACTATATAGAAATGCTATTGATATGTGTACATGAAACCTTAAACATTACTGAATTTTACCAGATTTATTTACCAATTCTTGGAGTCTTCCGGTGGAGTCTTTAGGGTTTTCTAAGTGTAGGTGATCTCAGCAAATAGGAACAGTTTGACCTCCTTTTCCTAACTTGAACGCTCATTTTTTTCTTTCTTTTACCTGATTGCTGTAGCTGGGACTTCTAGGAACACATTGAATAGAAGTGGTGATATTCATTCTTATCTTGTTCTTATTCTTAAGGAGAATACTTTCCACTTTTCCCCATTCAGTCTGATGTTGGCTTTGTGTTCATATGACTTTTATTATTCCGATGTATGTTCTGTCTATGCTGAGTTTTTAGACTCCACTATGTTCTATAATCATTTACATTCTCATTAGGGATTCTGACATTTGTAAAATTATAGCAAGAGAATCAATCATAAACTCATTTATGGTTACATGGACCAAAGCTACAAACTCCATACCCCTATATCTGAAAGAAATATTGTTTTGCCAACAGCATTGTCAGAAAAGTACAAATTGTATTATCCAGACTTTTCTAATTTGCAAAGAGCCATCTCAACCTTGCAGAGAAGTCATATGAAAGCTATAACCCAATTGTAGCCTAAGAATATGGGGAAAGAGGATAAGGAGGGTAGGAGGGTGGAGCGAGGGTGATTGGTGGGACCAAACCTATGGTGCATCTTACAAGGGTACATGTGAAATTTACTAAATGTAGAATATAAATAACACAATAACTAAGAGAATGCTGTGAAGGCTATGTTAACCTGTTTGATGAAAATATTTCAAATTGTATATAAAACCAGCACATTGTACCCCACGATTGCATTCACATACACAGCTATGATTTAATTTTAAAAAAGAGAGAAGAAAAAAATAAATAAATAAATTAAGTATGAAACATCACCTAAAAAAAAAAAAAATGGAAAAAAGTATCCAACATACTCAATTTACTATGCAACCAATATATAATCACCTACACATTCTTACAAATGATAAAACACAACTATAGTCCAGAAAGGTGGAAAGAAGAGGGAGAGAGGAGGGGAGAAAGGAGGAGGGAGAGTATTTGGTGGGACCTCATTATTGTGCATAATGCAATGGTACATTCCAAATCTATTAGGATTGGGGTATAAACGTCTGACCACAAAAAACAAGTAAGTGACATGATGGTTATGCTAAACATTTTGAGATAAGGATTCCACACTGTATATCAAATTACCACACTGCACCCCATAAATGTACACAAATTAAATTATGATTTAATTTTAAAAGATCTATTATAAATAGAACTATTATAAAGTTATAAACTATTATAAATAGTTAAAAATCTATTACAAATAGTTATCAAAACTTAAAGCACACAAACACTTACAGACCATACCTGACCATTCATGGTTGAGAATAAACAAACCTAAAGATGAAAGAATAAATAACTGTAGAACATGAACTGTAGCATACACTGTACTGCTATAACAATGTTATAGCCACCTCCAGTCGTAGTGAGCTCCAGTGTTGCAAGTATCTTTTGACTTCTCTTATGACATGGACCCTTTTGTGATAGAAGTATGGAAACTAAAGCAAAAGCGGAAGGATGGGTACCATAGGAACACTTTTAGAGAAATGATAAAGTATAAATGTAGTAGACATTTATACTTTAGACAGAAATTACAAAGTACTTCCACAATATTACACCGACTGTGCCTGCCTCTCTACTTCCCGTTCCATGTCTTCCTCCTCTTTCTTCTGCCACTGCCACCCCTGAGACAGCAAGGCCAACTCTTACACTGCCTACTCAGTGTGAAGACAAAAGATGACCCACTTCCATTTAATGAGTAGTCAATATGTTTTCTCTTTCTTATGCTTTTCTTAATAATGTTTTCTTTTCTCTCACTTACTTTAGGAATACAAAATATAATACATGTAACATACCAAAACATGTGCTAATGGATTGTTTATGTTACTACATGTCAGTAAAGATATCAGGAGGCTATTAGCAGTTCTGCAGGAGTTAAAAAGTATAGCCAGGCCAAGTAATCCTAGCACTCCAGAGGCCAAGATGGGAGGATCGATGGAGGTCAGGAGTTGAGACCAGCCTGAGCAAGTCTCAGGACCCTGTCTCCACTAAAAATAAGAAAAATTAGTCAGGCTTTGTGGTGGATGCCTATAGTCCCAGCTACTGGAGAGGCTGAGGCAAGAGGATCACCTGCTACGATGAAGTCTCTGCACTGGAGGGCATCGGAGGAAAAACTCTGTCTCCAAAAATAAAAAAAGTTATAATCAAATTTTTTACTATAAAAGTGGCCAGCAGCCAGCACCTCTAATCCTCTGTTTTAGGGTCATTTATATTGTTTCATGAAGGTTTTGCTTCTGATTTATATGTCTACCAGGTACCAATGTAAAATTATTTCTTACTATGTATGATAATTGAAAGACTTTGCAAGATCTTATAAAGGTGTGTAAAAAAAAAAAAAAAGCTAGGCCTGGCTCGGTGCCTGTGGCTCAACGGGCTAAGGCGCCAGCCACGTACACCTGAGCTGGAGGGTTCGAATCCAGCCCAGACCCACCAAACAACAATGACGGCTGCAACCAAAAAAATGGCCGGGCGTTGTGGCGGGCCCCTGTAGTCCCAGCTACCTGGGAGGCAGAGGCAGGAGACTCGCTTGAGCCCAGGAATTGGAGGTTGCTGTGAGCTGTGATGCCACAGCACTCTATCCAGGGTGACAGCTTGAGGCTCTGT
>CAUYON010132005.1:0-11834 GCA_963573935.1 Arctocebus calabarensis
CACTGGTCTCATCTTCATCATCAGAGACTATCTGCTCATTTAATACAATTTTTTTGGCAATGATATTAACTGCAAGTGTGAAGTCCGAAGCAACATAATATCTGCATGGCTCAGCTATGATTCTCACTCCAGAGTCTGACGGAAAGTACTTGTCCAATGCTGGGTTGATTACACCAGTGATCTCTTCAAATTTAAGCTTCACATCCTCAGATTCAGGAAAGCCACCACCAATATCAAGCAGGTACATGCTGAAACCAACCTCAGCTCCCATTTCAAAGACACAGTGGGCATCAGAGATTGCCTGCACAAAAGTCTCAGGATCGGTACAGTCACTTCCTACGTGGAAGCTGACACCAATGACATCAATATTTAGCTCTTTGGCCTGCTCCAAAAGAAGTCTGCTCATTTTGAGTGTGGCACCAAATTTAACACTGAGTTCATAGACTGCTTTGGATTCATTAGTGGGAATCCGCAAAACCAACTTGGCCTTTGGATTTGCTCTGACAACTTTCATCAACTCGACTTCACTGTCAAAAGTCATCACCTGGACACCATTATTGGCAGCATACTTAATCTGAGACACTTGTTTATAAGGATTTGCATAGATAATCCTCTCTGGAGGCACCCCGAGACTTTGCACCAATTGTATTTCAGTCTTGCTAGCACAGTCAAATCCTGTCCCAATGGCAGCGAGGGTCTTTACAATGGCTCTACTGTCATTACACTTGACTGCATAAAAGGGAGTGACATGAGGAAGAGCTTTTAGCCATCATCGGTGTTTCTTCAGAACATATCTGAGGTCTGCTACATAGAAGGCATCCTTATCATCAGAAGAGGAAACTTCATTGATTTTTTGGTCCAGAATGTCCTTAGCAGTAAAACCTTCATCAAGCAAG
Organism: Arctocebus calabarensis; assembly: GCA_963573935.1. Taxonomy (NCBI): domain Eukaryota; kingdom Metazoa; phylum Chordata; class Mammalia; order Primates; family Lorisidae; genus Arctocebus; species Arctocebus calabarensis. The sequence goes on from CAUYON010132005.1 coordinate 897, forward strand.
TGGCAGTCAAACTCTTCATTACTAATGTTGTTCATGGTTTCTTGATGTTTCTTTGAAAAAGTAAGAGATGAAATTTAAAGCAATACTTTCAGCTTCTTGCAAAGGCAATTCTCTAGGAATTCTGAATCCCACTGTGTGTGTCCTCCGAGCAATAGTGGAAATGTTCTTAGAGCATCCAGGTGCCACAGGCCCACCCCATGGAGAAGCCGGAAAGTTGCCACCTGTGCAGAGCCAGAGCTGGAGCTGCCACACCCATCAGCACCTGGTTCCCACCTGCCGGAGTGGCCAGCCAGAGGTGGCACTGGAGCAGGTGGAAGAGGGGCTGCTGGGGCAGCGACTTCAGGGACTGACCTCCACATTTGCAATGTCAATAGAAAATGGGCTATGGAAAAGCTGTATGTCCTGTTCATGGAGATGAAGCTCTTTAAATCTAAATTGGAACTCCTTTTACAACTTTTCCAGTGAGTCCACACATGTTTTTTTTGGGAATGCAACCAGTGGTTTTTCTGCTAACAGATTTTGCGGCCTGGGATGAGTCCGCTGCTAAACAAAACAGTCAGTGGAGGCAGAAACACTTGGGGGGGCCGGATAAATGTCCTCAGTAGGCCTCATGTGGCCCACGGGCTGTAGTTTGAGGGCCCTTGCCCTAAAATATCAAAGCAATGTTGCTTTGGAGGAGAACCTCCTTGAATTGGCCAGACATAAAGAAAGAAAACCATAGAAAAAGAAGTAGGGCATGAATGTTGAGAAGACATGGGGAGGGCCTAAGTGCGAAGAAATTTTACTGGATTTCTTCTGCAGTGGGGAATCAGTACACAGGTCTGAGGGCAATGACTGGATATGATCGATGTGGAAATCAGGCATCAGAACACTGGGGCTAGAATCAAGGGAGAGAATAGAGAGTTTCTATGAGGCAATTTCAGTAACGATAGCCTGGACCAGTGCAGTGCATCTAGGAACAGAACGGACAGGATCAAAGCTGAGGACTTGAGAGAAGTAGTAACCATATGACATCATAATGCCCGAATTAGTGGTGAGGATGGGAAAGAATGGAAGATCCGCGCAAACCTTCAAGTTCTGATGACCACAAGTATCTCTTCATGAAAAAAAATATAGCATATGAGAAGCAAGAAGAGGCTTCCATCCCTCACGGCACTGACCAGTCATGTTCATTCCATGCATCTGACCAGCTTACCCAAGCTTCCCTTTCTCAGTCACCACTTTGTACATCTCTCCTAATGCTTTAAACATGTCTAAAATATGAGGACTTGCCTGAATTGGGCAGGCTGGTTTAGTCAGTGTGATGAGAGGCTCTGATCTCTGAACATGCACTCAGAACAAGGAAGTCAGTGGAAAGACTGTACTGGGGGGAGGATTTGATGAATTTAGTTTTGGATGAATCAAGCTTACTGTGTTTCATGGTATTTGAAGAATTAATATATTTTCTGAAAATTAATGCACAAATTTTATCTTACATGTCAGGTAGCTTGGTTGTCTCAGTTGTTGCTAGGAGTGCGTGTGATTACCAACTGAGTAGGACCGGGTAGACCACGAAGTCAGAGGAGGGTCCTGTGACATCTGGCCAGGGCCCTGTGACATCTGGCCAGGGCAGGAGGTCAGCAGTATGGCCTAGCTACTTCACAACCCCAAAGAGCCTAAGTCTTCTCTATGAATGGTCTGGCAAATTTACGATAATTTGCTGAGGTATCAATCTGCTTTTAATAACTATTGCCAATTGCAAATGGATATTTGGATCTCAGCCTGTTTTTATACAGTGCAAAATTAATGACTATGGTGTGTGATTTAACAAATAATACTTGGGTTTAATTTTATAGTCAACATAAAAAGAATTATTGAGAAGAAAAAAATCTGAATTTGACATTTCCTACTGTATGACATCAACAAACAAACTAAATTATCTGAGTCAACTCCAAGAAGGAGCTATAAATATAGCTCCTACTGTGTATCAGGTGTTTTAACATACACTGTCTCATTTGTTCTTTGCAACTCTTCAAATTGTGTAGCAATCTTGTCTTTTTGTTTTGTTTCGGAGTGGTTAAATAAGTTGAGGAAAGCAACACATCTATCAATATCCAAAGTTCAGATTCCAACAAAAATCCTGTCTGATTCCAAAACCCACCCTCCTTTCCAATATAGTACCTCCTGAGCTTGAATCTATGATAATCCAGAGTATATTCAAGTCAAGTAATTATAAAATTGTAAAACATAATGAAAATATGATAGGGAATATAATGATATTGTCTATTAAGGAGTTCTATGCACCAGCTAATTTCCCTCTAAGTTGCTTGGCTAATTTATTTTGGTTTTTGTTTTTTTTTTAGAGACAGAATCTCACTTTGTCACTCTCGGTAAAGTACTGTGGCATCACAGCTCACAGCAACCTGCAGCTCTTGGGCTTAGGTGATTCTCTTGCCTCAGCCTCCCGAGTAGCTGGGACTATAGGCGGCCACCACAGTGCCTGGCTATTTTTTTGTTGCAGTTTGGCCAGGGCCGGGTTTCAACCTACCACCCTGGGTAAATGGAGCCGGTGCCGTACTAATTTAATCCTAGTAATTATAAATTACACTATATCTTGGAAGTCCTAAAGAGTTAAAGAGTGGTTTAAAATAAAGTCACTGAGCATCCTCTTTGTGCTCACTTTATATCATGGGGTGTAGAAAAACCAGAAACCTAGGAAAAGTAAAGTTGCTTTGAAGACTACAAGCAAAAAGAGAAAAATCTACCCACAAGAAAGCAGAAAACATTATTTGTATTATAAACATATATCTATTATTATGCATCAGTTGACACAAGTCTAATGTTAGGACAATTTCCCTGGGACAATAGTAATTATTTTTAAAATGCACTGAAGTTTACACTCCATTAACAGTCCCACTAAACCCTAATTTGGCAGTCTAACAGTAGCTCAGCAAGCTGCTTAGAGGCTGAAATTGTTCCAAGGTCAAAGAATCAGAATCTCCAGGTGCTAAGGTAGTTTCAGGAAATAACTCTAGGTCTAATTAACTTCAGGATGTGAAGCACTCATGTTTATTTTTTCTAAGTTTATAAGTAAAATGGCTTGTAATTATGTTTGACTTCAGTTAATTGAGTAAAGTGACTCCAACAAGACCAGGAGATTATGGTATAATCTCCACGTGAGCTATTTAATGTCACAAAACACCAAGAAGAAACAAATCCCAAACCATGGCTGCCCATTGTGCTTACTGTACTTTGATCCCTCGTCCACTCCACTGCCTCCACAATATGTTTCCCTATCTCTAAGTCATTTCATCTAAAATAATACCCTGGAATCACCACAGGTAGGAGCCTACGCTTTTCAGGCCCTGCAGAACATTTCAGCAAACGTGTGGACTCTTCAAACTTAGTACCTTTGTAAGACATTTTTATCCACATGAGTGAGGAATACCTCAATCTTTGCTTTTTCTACAAATACTTGCGGAATTAGACACAGCACACACAGATATAAACACATCTCCCAAGGGCAAATGCTGACTCACAAAGACAGTAACTTTATAAACAGGATTTCATCCTGTAAAGAGGAGAGGGAGAATTTTCTTGGCTGTCTCTTCATTTGCAAAGTGGTATTTTTTACAATGGAGTTTGTGCTTGAAGATATGAAGCAACCTGATTTCAGCCCTCTTTCCTAATACTTTGCAAATAGGCAACTGCAAAGAATTCTTGGCAATTCTTTGCCACCCAAGGTTTGCTAGGCATAAGAAGCTTCCTCACGCTAAGCTATATACTTTATGATGTTTGCTTTCTCAACTCTACATTGACCTAGCTAAAACAGTGAGTTTTATGCTCATCTAACTAAAGTCTTAATCAGGGCCACCTTCCTTCCTGTCCCTATCTTAGTGTAATAGACTGGTTTTATTTATTGTTGCTCCAGTTTTTTGTTTGCTTTCATCCTGTGTTTTCCTTTAATCTTTTTATAAGCTATGAAACTGTGACATATTTCCTACAGCACTTGGAAGCAACTCCACTTTGTTTTCACATGTATGAGTTCACATATATGCATAGTAGACCTGTTGCTTCACGTATACACACGAGTCTTATTCTCCAAATAAAACAAAGCAGCCCGTGAGGGCAAGAACCAAGATTCGAGCTTGTATTCTAGTACCCCTCAGAACAGTGATGCCCGATAAAGCTTTCTATAATATTGGAAATGTCTATGCTTCTACAGTCCAATACTACAGCCTCTAGCCTCATGTGACTATTTGAGCACTTAAAATGTTGCCAGGGAATCTGAAGTGCTGGATTTTAATTTTTTTCATTTAAATTGCTCCATGTAGTTAGCAGGTAAGATAGCGGACAGAACAGCCCTGGAGCATGTAGCTCAAATTGAATTCCTAGCATGTGCTCTATAAATATTGCCCAGTGAACGCATAGAGCTTTATTAAGCTAAATACTTCCATTTTCATGGTCAGAGGGAGAAAGGAAGGACGAGAGGGAGGGAGGGAAGGAAAAATAGAGAAAGGCAGGAAGAAGTGAATGAGGGAGGGGAAGATGGAAGGAAGGAAGGCATCAGACGGATATTTTAGAGGGAGCACCTTAACCGATCACCTTAATGATCTTGAAGATCATTTCAAATTAGGAGCTAGTCTCTCCACTTAGAGCCTGACCTGTATCATAATCATATTTCAGAGACTTCTTAGGGTAACTCAAAATTTTAAGTGGATCTCACACTGATCCTGGTGAAGCTAAGTTATAAGTCACAAGTCACATGAAAAGAGATCATTTCATTTCAAAATGTTCAATCACATTTAATCAGTCAGAACTAAAGAACATTCATGAACATTTTCACAAAATATGTTTCTGAATTGTCGTTGGCCACATCCCTAGCATTGACCACTTCCTTAAGTTGACCTAATTTTCATATACTGGACATGGATGTCATACAAGGCCTAGTTCCTTATGTTGACCACCTCTGCAGGTTGACGAATTTGTTACAGTCCCTTGGGTGGTTAACTTATAGAGGTTTTACCGAATAATTGGCTTTTTTTGATCAGAATTTTAGAGAATTAACTCATTCATTTTCTTCAGAAAATGTTGATAAAATTGTAAGTAAATAGAAAAGTCTTAATAAATTTTACCATACTCTTTCAGACAAATATAATGTACAAAGTACACTAGCCGGCTAGAGTAAGATCTGTTCTAATTCTGTATAATGCAGTTCCAAATGGAGTCAGACATGATCTGTAATTTTCAAACTACGTTCTGAGAAATGGCTAAAAATATTTAATTTACATAAATACCTTTGACATGCTTGTGGTAGTGTGAAGCCTCCATATTTGTTCTCTGTGCTCTATTTGAAATGTACAGACTTTAAAATTCATTGGAGATGTTTAAAAGATTAAATTAAAAAGAATTAAAAGATTAATTGTTAAGTCCATTTTAAGAAGAAGTGAGAAAGATACATAAACTCTAATATTTCAGTTGGGAGGGCAAAGATACGATTTTTCCCTAAGCCCCTATATTCCACCCTGCTGAGAACTAATGAGCTGGAAATTCATCCATAGTCTGTGGAACTTAATTCAAGAATGTACAGAGAAAATGGGAAACTTTCTTTGTATCTTGCCCCTGGGTGATTTGGTAATATGGCTGGATCACATGCAGTAATTTATTTGCTACTTAATAGAAAGTGTTTTGTTTGTCACTGTTTTGAATTTCCATGACTTTCAAAAGACTTTTTTTTTTGCACATTCAGAATTTTCCATCTATTCTTCTCTGCTTAAATTTGTACTTAAATCATTAATCTAATGTCAAATATGATGTCATAGAAAATACGTAGAGGGTATGATGGAAGGATGATGGTGAATGGTGTTTAAGATCATTTAATTTCATGAAACAATGCTTATTGGGGTGACACTATTACATATTGATATTTCCTTGTTCTCTAAGCAAAGATTATTTTTAAGTTTATCAACATGGGACTTTATAGTAATGTTTTTCATTACCCTTTGACTTTTCATTTCTTCTATGATTTTTCTTTTTCATTACCTTTTCTTACTTTCATTTCTACTTCTTTTTCTTTAATTGAAAAAAAAAAAGCTATAGTCCCAGCTACTCCAGAGGCTGAGACAAGAGAATCACTTAGGCCCAAGAGTTGGAGGTTGCTGTGAGCTATGATGCTATGGCACTCAACCCAGGGAGACTGAGTGAGACTCTGTTTCAAAAACAAAATTATTTTTCACTAAAAATTTTAAAAATGTGTGTGCCAAATATATAGACAAAATTGAGAAAAGAGCAATGATCATTGTAAAATATTGAATATTTATTCATTTATTTAATTTATTTTTTTATAGAGACAGTCTCACTCTATTGCCCTCCATAGAGTGCTGTGGAGTCACAGCTCACAGCAACCTCCGGCTCTTGGGCTTAAGTGATTCTCCTGCCTCAGCCTCCCAAGTAGCTGGGACCATAGGTGCCCACTACAGTGCCCGGCTAATTTTTGATGCAGTTCAACCCGGGGCTGGGTTTGAACCCTACTTTTTTTTTTAATTGAATATTTAGGTCCTTTTACACTTAGAACATTGAGTTGATAACCCTGAGGTAAACCATTTATTCTTATTTTGTTTCAATTAATAAGCAATTAATATTATTTTGTACCCGCCAAATTGAGATAACATCTATGCCATGACTTGTTCTTTGGAATAAGAGATACTTGATTCCAGTATTGTGCTTTGACCACTGAATAGACAAGTTTTATATGTAGTAAGCCTATTTTTATAAAAATGAGTTTATCAGAATTACATCTATCCTCTATGGATTTTTTAATTAGGTACACGCTTGCTATGTCGATCACAATTTCATGTACAAATTAAGTTGAAAATATACACATATGCAAACCTTATCACTGCCTCATGCCTTGCAGGTCAGCTTTCTAATTACTTGGTTATTGCTGAATGAGCACAGGCTCAAAAGACCATTAATTTTCTTCTATTATTAGTTTCTAATACTTCTCAGGAAAGCTTATAATTTTCATGTCTAAATGTTTCAAGTATTGGAAACTGCTGCTAAAGTTGGAATGATAACATAAATAGCTGGCAAATTGTCCCAGTTACTAGAGATCATTTGTGCTTGCTAGCATCCATCACAAGCAATTTTGTTCCAACAGCTGACATTTGTTCCAAATGTCAGTGACCAAAAACTAAAGCATGTTTTGTGCCTTTAATTCTTTGCATGTAAATCCCAAGATGATAAGACAACTGCCCTAGCTTTCTTTTTAGCTTTCTGTTAGCCTTAAGAGATACATTAACTTTGGAGCTAATTGCATGTAATTCAAATAACTCATGTAAGCTATTCAAATGATAGTTAGCATAGGACTATCACCTCTTACAAGATAATACATTTTATTATTTTCTACCTTGAGCTGTAATTTTCAAAGTGCCTTTTTCCTCCCTGAAGGATATTGTTATAAATATCAATGCCTAATTTCCCACCATGCATCTCAACTTTCTCCTTAGGTCTCTTCTTCTGTAATCTGCTCTGTGGTTTACAATTTTAGAAAATGGGTTTCATTGAGGCCAGAATAGGGGTGTATTAAAGAAGATTCACCTTTCGGTTAATTCCTAGATTTCAGGAATCTGAAAAGTATGGGAAAATCAATGATTTAGATGAGTAAAACTGTTTTTCCTAAATATCTACAGAATAACCACTTAGATTATACTGGATGGCTTTGGTGAAAATTCAGGGTTTCAGAAGTATGTTTAAGTGTACAAGCATGCCTGGTGTTTTCTCCCAAATCTGCCAGTTAGGAATCATTGAACAGACATTTGCTGAGGGAGAAGATATAATTCATGGATTAAAAAATAGTTCCAGATTTGCTCAGTGTTCACCTCATTTACTAGCTGTGCAGTAAGTGGCCATTTATTTAACCTCACTAAACAGGCATCCTCATGTATAGAATATACAGAAGGTCTGCACATATCTCATAGGGTTATTGAAAGGATTAAGTGACCTAATGCTCAGTAATCTCTTACCACAGCCCCTGGCACATTGGTGATCAGAAACTGTTAGAAAATTGATACCAGTAAACATAATGCTTGTTATAGATTACTCAAGGGTAGACAGAGTTTGGGAGATCATTCTTTCTCTCTGGACATTGGGATGCCTCAATTCAAAATGATTCTAGCATGTAAGTTTCTTCACCCTAAGTTTCTAGTTTTTCAGATAGGCAGTGTTATCAGCCCAGGGAGGGCCAGGCATCTATCCGAGAATCAATTAGCTGTGGTCAAAGGATAGAGTCATGGATTCCTATCATTAGGGCTGTAGTTCTGCTCCCAGGCTTCAGAATCTTTCCCAGGATAGATTAAGCACACTGTAGCCACCCCAGATATTAAATAGTACTGTTTTGGCATGGTGGTGTGATTGATTTCAGATAGCAGTCATGTATTTTATTTGGTTTGGGGCTCATTCTTATGTGTATGTGTTTGGGTTTTTGTTGTTGTTATTTGTTTGTTTTGTTTTGAATTTTTTCAGACAGTGTCTCTCTCTGCTGCCCAGACTAGAGGGTCCTGGAGTCAGCCTACCTCACAGCGACCTCAAGCTCCTAGTTCAAGCAATCCTCCTGCCTCAGCCTCCTGAGTACCTGGGACTATAGGTGCTATCACAATATTCAGCTGATTTTTCTACTTTTAGTAGAGACGGGGTCTTGCTTTGCTCAAGCTGGTCTTCAGTGCCTGAGTTCAAGCAAGCCACCTGCGTTGGCCTCCCAGAGTCCTGAGATTATAGGCATGAGCCACCACACCTGGCCTGGACTCATTCTTGTTTAATTTTCTATTTTTTAGTAATAACCTAAAAGAAGTCACTGGTTATGGTTTGCTACAAGGAAGGGAGGGTTGCAGAATGAAAGAACTTTGAAAAAAAAAAGCTTAGAATAAATTTCACATTAGTAAGTTAAAGAATTGGGTTGAACCAGCCTATTACAAAACACAAAGGTTGGTAAAAGCCTCATTCGGAAGAAAAAAATAAGGAAGCTGGGGCTTCATTATAAAATGAGGACCAAAACATTTTATCTTTCCTCTGGCTTCAGATACTGTATGCTTATATTAAAAATGGTTGTTTGTAGTATTCTAGGGAATTACTTTAAATAAGTAATGAAGCTAAATTGTGATAACAACTCTGGAAAAGCTGGGAAGCAGCCCAGTGCTGCAACCTATGTCCTTGATTAACATTCAGATAAATCAAATTTGTCTCAAGGTTTTCTAAGGTGTCTGCCTTTCAAACATTACATAGATCAAGACACAGTGACATATTTGAATTTCAACATGCTATTGCTAGTTAACAGAAATAAAAAGAATGAAACATGCACCAAAAACTTGGGTTTTATTCCATCATCAGAATATTTCTTTTAGCTAACCAAGAAAATCTTCAAAGTAGTGAAAATTTCAATGAAGATTGAAAATTATGTTTTTCAGGGTTAAACCTGAATTCAAATGATTAAGAACAAAATGGGCCTGGGTCAGGAGATCATATCTGTAATCACAGTACTTTAGAGGCTGAGGCAGGAGGACTGCTTGAGGCCAGGAGTAAAAGACCCATCTCTACAAAACTATATATAAGACACGAGTGGGGGAATATACCTATAGTCCTAGCTATGGGGAATATTGAGGTAGAAGAATCACTTGGGAATTAGGAGTTCAAGATTACAGTGAGCTACGATTATACTACTACACTTAACCTAGATGACATATAAGGTCCTATCTCCAAAAAAAAAAAGACAAAAAAGATCAAAATAGTTGTCTCTACATCACTATATCTACTTATAGTTAGGTAAATGGTCATGACAGTTCATTAACAAAGAAAAATACAATTAAAATGGCCAAATAATGATAAGCAGAATGGAAATATAGACATATAAAATATTAAGTAAGTATAAAAACATTTTTTTTCTGATTTGCAGAAAGTAAAGTTAAATAACATTGAAAAATGAGGCCAAAAATTTTTGGTAATAAATTTGTTAGACTTTGTATAAATCAAAGACTACAAATAATAATAAATACGGACAGCACTTGATCTCTGCTTAACTCTGTGTTAATATTACTTAATGCTCTTACACAATCAGACACTCCTGTCAGGGCCAAACAGCCCCTTTGCCCTCTGAAGCTTTGCTGAAAAATTAACTCACAAAAGAAGAAAAGAAAAAAAAACGGAGCTTCTTGGGATACAAACTTCACCCATTCACAACAAAATAGTTTTTATAAAAAAGTATGACAGAGTGGCCCTAAGTTCATGAAAGTGAAGTTCTTATGCTTAATGTCATAATACCATCAAAAAAACTATAGTAAGCTTAGGCTATAGGGGTAACAAGCAATGATGCCACTAAGCAGCTGAAAAACAAATTTTTTTATTTTTTATTTTTCAGGATTTCAGCCTTTGTACATTATTTTATTATTTGTTGTATACAAATATACAGATCTCAAATTATAACATAAAAGCACAAAATGCATTAAAGTAGTTCTCTACATTTTCTTCACTGAGATAGACCTTCTGTCAAATCTAGATTTTATGATTATTAAGACATAATGAGCAAAAGTACAGATTTTTCATGTATTACTAAATTCACGATTAATAAATTCCTTGGAAAATAGATGGAATTATTATAGTCATCAAAAAGGCAAACAGGTGCTAAGTTAGATGGCCCTATGTACATCGTATAATATGAGTAAGAGACATAACAAGAGCTATTTAAGAAATTGTTGTTAAATGTTAGCAATAAAGGCAGTATAGCTTCCTCAGACTCCTACCAATGATTGATTATAGACCTGATATATAAATATCATCAAATGTAAAAGAGTTTATAGTATGATTGCATCTATTCCACAATGACAATTTCCCAATGTATTAATCTGATATATATTTTGTACTGGAATGATCTATTAAAAAAAAAAAGAGAGAAATCCTAATACAAAACTA
>CAUYON010132007.1:0-11216 GCA_963573935.1 Arctocebus calabarensis
TTCTTCAAAACCTGTCTGCTGGCTTGGCGCCTGTGGCTCAACGGGCTAAGGCGCCAGCCACATACACCTGAGCTGACGGGTTGGAATCCAGCCCGGGCCCGTCAAACAACAATGATGGCTGCAACCCAAAAAAAAAAAAAATGGCCAGGCGTTGTGGCGGGTGCCTGTAGTCCCAGCTACTTGGGAGGCGGAGGCAGGAGACTCGCTCAAGCCCAGGAATTGGAGGTTGCTATGAGCTGTGATGCCACTGCACTCTCCAGGGTGAGAGCTTGAGGCTCTGTCTCAAGGAAAAAAAAAGATTACCCTGAGTAAAGTTAGACCCCATCTCTAACAAAAACAAAAAAATTAGGCTTGGCATCAGTAGCACAGTAGTTATGGCACCAGCCACACACACTGAGGCTGGTGGGTTCGAGACCGGCCCAAGCCTGCTGTACAACAACAACTACAACAAGAAAATTAACTGGGCGCTGTGGCAGGCACCTGTAGTCCCAGCTACTTGGGAGGCTGAGACAAGAGAATAGCTTAAGTCCAAGAGTTTGAAGTTGCTGTGAGCAGTGACGCCACAGCACTCTACCAAGGGCAACACAGTGAGACTCTGCCTCCAAAAAAAAAAGAAAAAGGCTCAGAGCCTGTGGCTCAACAGGCTAAGACACCAGCCATGTACACCTGAGCTGGTGGGTTCCAATCCAGCCCAGCCCGCCAAACAACAATGACAGCTGCAACCAAAAAATGGCCAGGTGTTGTGACAGACACCTGTAGTCCAAGCTTCTTGGGAGGGGGAGGCAGGAGACTCACTTGAGCCCAGGAATTGGAGGTTGCTGTGAACTGTGATGCCATAGCACTCTATCCAGGGTGACAGCTTGTGGCTCTGTCTCCAAAAAAAAAAAAAAAGGCACAATTAGTGGGACCTGGTGGCTGGTGCCTGTAGTTTCAGCTACTTGGGAGGCTGAAGCAAGAGAAATGCTTAAGCCCAAGAGTTTGAAATTGCTGTGAGCTATGACACGACAGCACTCTACTGAGGACAAGATAGTGAGACTCTGTCTCAAAAATAAATCAGTCAATAAACGTAAATGGCCTGAAGATTGTGATTTATCTCCAAATAAGGCCTTAATGTTGAGCTTGAACACTATCCTTATGAAAATAAGAACAGCTGTTTCACATGTTGAAGAAAAACTATTTATTATTTATTTATTTATTTTTGAGACAGAGTCTCAGTATGTCGCCCTCAGTAGAGTGCTGTGGTGTCACAGTTCAAAGCAACCTCAAACTCTTGGGCTTAAGCGTTTCTCTTGCTTCAGCCTCTCAAGTAGCTGGGACTACAAACTGCCAGTAAAATAACTTGTCACAGGTCACCTAAGATCATAAAAATAACAGAGCAAATTTACACATTTGAATAAAGGAATATATTCAATATGGTGACTTCATGTTCCTTGGTGACTTGTATGTTCTAAAAGAAAATAATCCTTAGATAGTTAAGACCTTTTCCGTTCAACATCAGTGCCTGTAGCACAGTGGTTACGGCACCAGCCACATTCACCAACACTGGTGGGTTTGAACCTGGCCTGGGACAGCTAAACAACAATGACAATGGCAACAAAAAATAGCCATGCATTGTGGCGGTGGGTGCCTGTAGTCCCAGCTACTTGGGAGGCTGAGGCAATAGAATTGCTAGAGCCCAGGAGTTAGAGGTTGCTGTGGGCTGTGACACCAGAGCACTCTGCCAAAGGCAACATAGTGAGACACTGTCTCAAAACAAACTAACACTAGTAGCCACAATTTTTTTTTTTTTTTTTGAGACAAGTCTCAAGCTATCACCCTGGGCAGAGTGCCATGGAGACATCATAGCTCACAGCAACCTCCAATTCAGGCTCAAGGGATCCTCTTGTTTCAGTTTTTTTTTTGGTCTTTGACTGTCTCAGAAATAAATAAATAAACAAATAAAAAAATAAGCCTGGATCCTGCAGCTCACACCTATAATCGAAGCACTCTGAAAGGCTGAGGCAGGACACATTGAGGCCAGGAGTTCAAGACCAGCCTGAGCAAGAGTGAGATTCCTGACACACATCCTACACTTGTCTCTATCCTTACAAAAAATAGAAAAGTTTGCTGGGCATGATGGTGCTTGCCTACAGTTCCAGCTACTCAGAAAGCTGAGGAAGATCACTTGAGCCCGTAAGTTTAAGGGTGTAATGAGCTAAGATGAATGACATTACTGCACTCTCACCTAGGGAACCGAGCAACCCTACCTCAAAAAATAAATAAAAATAGGGACAGGTGGGTTCGGCGCCTATGGCTCAACGGGCTAAGGCGCCAGTCACATACACCTGAGCTGGCGGGTTCGAATCCAGCCCGGGTCCGCCAAACAACAATGACGGCTGCAACCAAAAAATGGCCGGGCATTGTGGCATGTGCCTGTAGTCCCAGCTACTTGGGAGGCAGAGGCAGGAGACTCGCTTGAGCCCAGGAATTGGAGGTTGTGGTGAGCTGTGATGCCACGGCACTCCATCCAGGGTGGCAGCTTGAGGCTCTGTCTCGGAGGGGTGGGGAGGATAGGGACAGGAGTGGTGGCTCACACCTGTAATCATAGCACTCTGGGAGGCCTAGGCAGGTGAATTGCTTGAGATCACAGGTTCCAGACCAGATTGAGCAAGATCAAGACCTTGTTTCTAAAAATAGCAGGGCATTGTCATGGGCACCTGTAGTCCCAGCTACTCAGGAGGCTGAGGCAAGAGAATCACTTGAGCCCAAGAGTTTGAGATTGCAGTGAGCTATGAAGCCACAACACTCTATAGAGGGCAACAAAATACCCTATCTCAAAAACTAAAATAAAATTAAATTAAAATTAAAAACTTACAGGTGGCGCCTATGGTTCAGTGGGTAAGGCGCCAGCCCCATATACCAAGGGTAGTGGGTTCGAACCCGGCCCCGGCCAAAGTACAACAAAAAATAGCGGGGCATTGTGGCGGGCACCTGTACTTCCAATTACCAGGCTGAGGCAAGACAATCGCCTAAGCCCAGGAGTTGGAGGTTGCTGTGAGCTATGATGACACTGCACTCTACTGAGGGCGTTTATGTGAGACTGTCTCCAAAAAAAAAATTAAAAAATTAGTACACTGATTGAGTGCTCACAGTTCAGTAGTTAGGCCAGGCACATGCTCCGTGGCTGGTGGATTCAAACCCGATCTGCACCCGTTTTTGAAAATAGAATCAGCTCGGGGCCCATAGCACATTGTTACAGCGCCGGCCACATACACCGAGGCTCATAGGTTTGAACCTGGTCTGGGCCTGATAAACAACAATGACAACTGCAAAAAAAAAAGAAAAATAGCCAGGTGTTGTGGTGGGCACCTATTGTCCCAGCTTCTAGGACACTGAGGCAAGATAATCGCTTGAGCCCTAGAGTTGGAGGTTGCTAGAAGAAATGATGCCACTGCACTCTCCTGAGGATGACAAAATGAGACTCTGTCTTAAAATAAATAAATAAATAAAAATTAGTACACTGAGGAGGCTCCTTTAACACACACCTGGCTACCCTGTTTTTAACAGTCTTTTCAGCACCAACTTCCCCTATATAAAACACAGACAGGTCACCTACATGTTTCAAAGAAAATTGCCAAATGCTAGAGCAGGGAACCGAAAGTCCACTTCATTCCTTTAGGGCTTCAACCCTCTTCATTAGCTCACTGTGTATAGCATCCCATCAAACCACTATCTACAACTAATTCCAAACCATTACAATGGAAACAGAAATCAAATCTTCTTCTCCCAGGATCTTACTAAGACAAAAACAAAAAAGAAGAATCCAATAAACAGAACCCAGAAAAGCCTAATTCCTACAAATGTTCAATTAAAACAAGATTTAGGGGCGGCACCTGTGGCTCAAAGGGATAGGGCACCAGCCCTATATGCCAGAGGTGGCGAGTTCAAATCCAGCCCCGCCAAAAACTGCAATAAATAAATAAAAACAAGATTGGCTCAGCGCCTGTGGCTCAACGGGCTAAGGCGCCAGCCACATACACCTGAGCTGGCGGGTTTGAATCGAGCCCCGGCCTGCCAAACAACAATGACGGCTGCAACCAAAATATGCCCAGGTGTTGTGGCGGGTGCCTGTAGTCCCAGCTACTTGGGAGGCAGAGGCAGGAGACTCACTTGAGCCCAGGAATTGAAGGTTGCTATGAGCTGTGATGCCACAGCACTCTATCCAGGGTGACAGCTTGAGGCTCTGTCTCAAAAAACAACAACAACAAAAAAAACAAGATTGAGGGCCAGGCATAATGGCTCAAGCCTGTAACCCCAGAACTCTGGGAAGCCAAGGTGGGTGGATTGCCTGACCTCAGAAGTTCGATACCAGACTAAGATAGAGGAAGACCCTGCCTCTAAAAATAGCTAGGCATTGGGGCCAATGTAGTCCCAGCTACTTGGGAGGCTGAGGCAAGAGGATTCCTTGAGCCCAAGAGTTTGAGGGTGCTGTGAGCTGTGTGACGCCATGGCACTCTACGGAGGGAGGTAAAATGAAACTCTATCTCTATTAAAAAAAAAAAAAAAAAAGCCGCACAAGGTCAATTAACTTGCTGATAAAAATGTAGCAGGATGGCAAATCCAAGAGGTATAAATGAGGAAGTAATCACCCTCTGGAGCCATGAAACGTAATAAGAAACTGGGAAGGTGGGTGAAAGAGGTGTGGAGCCACCCTAGCCCAAAGAAAATTTCTAAAGCCTTTTACAAAAAGAAAATTTCTAACACCTTTTACGAAAGTCAAGAGCATTCCACTTCAGGAGGCTGAGGTGGGTGGATCACCTGAGCTCACAAGTTCCAGATCAATCTGAGCAAGACTGAGATCACCGTCTCTGAAAATAGCCAAGCGTTGTGGTGAGCACCTGTAGTCCCAGGAGGATAGGGCAAGAGTATCTCTTGACCCCAAGAATTTGAGGTTGCTGTGAGCTATGTGGTCACAGCACTCTGCTGAGGGTGAGAAAGTGAGACTGTTTCAAAAATAAATAAATAGGACAGTGCCTGTGGCTAAAAGGAGTAGGGCGCCAGCCCCATATACCAGAGGTGGTGGGTTGAAACCCAGCCCCGGCCAAAAACAGCAAAAAAAAAAAAAAAAAAACTCACAACAAACAAACAAATAAATAAATAAAATAGGGCGGCACCTGTGGTTCAGTGGGTAGGATGCTGCCCCATATACCAAGGGTGGTGGTTTCGAACCCAGCCCCAGCCAAACTGCAACAACAACAAAAAAAAGCAGCTGGGCATTGTGGTGGGAGCCTCTAATCCCAGCTACTCGGGAATCTGAGGCAAGAGAATCGCCTAAGCTCGGGAGTTAGAGGTTGCTGTAAGCTGTGTGACACCATAGCACTCTACCAAGGGTGATAAAGTGAGACACTATCTCTACAAAAAAAAAAAAAAAGTCAAGAAATGTGAAAAAATATTCAATATCACTAGTCATTAGGGAAATGCAAATTAAAACCAATTCCTACAGCAATTAGAATGGCCATTATTAAAAAGTCAAAAACTGGCTCAGTGCCTGTGGCTCAGTGGGCTAAAGCGCCAGCCACGTATACCTAAGCTGGTGGGTTCGAATCCAGCCCGGGCCCACCAAACAACAATGGTGGCTGCAACCAAAAAATGGCTGGGCGTTGTGGTCCCAGCTACTTGGGAGGTGGAGGCAAGAGACTTGCTTGAGCCCAGGAATTGGAGGTTGCTGTGAGCTGTGATGCCATAGCTCTCTATCCATGGTGACAGCTTGAGGTTCTGTCTCAAAAAATAAATAAATAAATAAAATAAAATAAAAAGTCAAAAACCTCGGCTCAGCGCCTATGGCTCAACGGGCTAAGGCACCAGCCACGTACACCTGAGCTGGCGGGTTCAAATCCAGCCCAGCCCACCAAACAACAATGACGGCTGGCCTGTAGTCCCAGCTACTTGGGAGATGGAGGCAAGAGACTGGCTTGAGCCAAGTAATTAGAGGTTGCTGTGAGCTGTGTGATGCCAGGGCACTCTACCAAGAATGATAAAGTGAGACTCCGTCTCTACAAAATAATAATAATAATAAGGGCGTAATGCGACAGCCCCATATGCCGGAGGTGGCGGGTTCAAACCCAGCCCCGGGCCAAAAACTGGAAAAAAAAAAAAAAGAAGAAGAAGAAGAAACAATGTTAACTGCAACACCAACAACAACAAAAAATAGCTGGTCATGGCTCAGCGCCTATTGCTCAAGTGGCTAAGGCACCAGCCACACATATCCGAGCTGGCAGGTTCAAATCCAGTCCGGCCTGCCAACAACAATGATGGCTGCAGTCAAAAAATAGCCAGGCATAGTGGCAGGCACCTGTAGTCCCAGATACTTGGGAGGCGGAGGCAGGAGAATTGCTTGAGCCCAGGATTTGGAGGGTACTAGTTTGCTGCGAGCTGTGATGCCATGGCACTCTACCCAGGGCAACAGCTTGAGGCTCCGTCTCGAAAGAAAGAAAGAGCGAGAGCGAGAGAGCGAGAGAGCGAGAGAGCGAGAAAGAAAGAAAGAAAGAAAGAAAGAAAGAAAGAAAGAAAGAAAGAAAGAAAGAAAGAAAGAAAGAAAGAAAGAAAGAAAGGCCAGTCGTTGTGGCAGGTACCTGTAGTCCCACTTACTTGGAAGTCTGAGGGAAGAGAATAAGCCCAAGAATTAGCGGTTCCTGTGAGTTATGACACTAGAGCACTCTACGGGGGGAGACAAACTGAGACTCTGTCTCAAAAAAAAAAAAAAAAAAAAGAGCACAGCGCCTGTGGCTCAAGGAGTAGGGCACCG
Organism: Arctocebus calabarensis; assembly: GCA_963573935.1. Lineage (NCBI taxonomy): Eukaryota > Metazoa > Chordata > Mammalia > Primates > Lorisidae > Arctocebus > Arctocebus calabarensis. The sequence goes on from CAUYON010132007.1 coordinate 6,785, forward strand.
CCCCCATATACTGAAGGTGGAGTGTTCAAACCCGGCCTGGGCCAAACTGCAAAACAGAAAACAGAAAAATAGTTGGGCTTTGTGGCAGGCGCCTGTAGTCCCAGCTACTTGGGAGGCAGAGGCAAGAGAATCGCCTAAGCCCAGGAGTTGCAGGTTGCTGTGAGCTGTGTGATACCACGGCGCTCTACCAAGGGCAAAAAAGGGACTGTCGCTACAAAAAAAAAAAAAGAGAGAAAAAGAAAAGTAAAAAGGCAGCACCCGTAGCTCAATGGGTAGGACGCTGGTCACAAACACCGAGGCTAGCGGGTTTGAACTCAGTCTGGGACAACTAAAAAACAACAATGACCAGGGCGGCGCCTGTGGCTCAGCGAGTAGGGTGCCGGCCCCATATACCGAAGGTGGTGGGTTCAAACCCAGCCTCGGCCAAACTGTAAAACAAAAAAATAACCGGGCGTTGTGGTGAGCGCCTGTAGTCCCAGCCACTCGGGAGGCTGAGGCAAGAGAATCGCCTAAGCCTAGGAGTTGGAGGTTGCTGTGAGCTGTGTGATGCCACGGCACTCTACGGGCACTCTACCGAGGGCGAGAAAGTGAGACTCTGTCTCTACAAAAAAAAAAAAAAAAAAAACACAACAATGACCGGCCAGGCCTGCGGCTCACACCTGTAATCCCAGCACTTGGGAGGCTGAGGTGGACCAATTGCCTGAACTCACAGGTTAGAGACCAGCCTGAGCCAGAGCAAGACCTCATCTCTAGAAAAAAATAGCTGGGCATTCTGGCGGTGCCGGTAGTCCCAGCTACTTGGTAGGCTGAGGCAAGAGGATTGCTTGACCCCAAGAATTTAAGGTTGCTATGAGCTATGTCGCCACCCCGCACTCTGCTGAGGGTGAGAAAGTGAGACTCTTTTGTCTCAAAAAATAAACAAGCAATGACAATGACAATGACAACAACAACAACAACAACAGCTGGGCGTTGTGGTGGGTGCCTGTAGTCCCAGCTACTTGGGAGGCTGAGGAAGAGAATCGCCTAAGCCCAGGAGTTGGAGGTTGCTGTGAGTTGTATGACACCACGGCACTCTACCGAGGGCGATAAAGTGAGACTGTCTCTACCCAAAAAAAAAAAAAAGAACACTTCTACCTCCCACATCTTGCTAAAGGCTGAAGACAGAAAAGATGCTGTCTGCTGTCTACCAAAAGAGGCTGTCATATAAAAGGCTTTCCCCCATTAGCGGCTCCACATGTTCCTTCCTGTAGGCCAGTGGTTCTCAACCTGTGGGTCATGACCCCTGACCCTTTCACAGGGGTCGCCTAAGACCAACAGGAAACACATTACGATTCATAACTGTTGCAAAATTACAGTTATAAAGTTGCAACGAAAATAATTTTATGGTTGGGGGTCACCACAACATGAGAAACTGTATTAAAGGGTCGTGGCATTAGGAAGGTTGAGAACCGCTGCTGTAGGCCTTTAATCAGGAGCATAATATTTGTGTGATCAAAATTAGCAACTGCTCTTTGTAAGTGTGGTATTTGACAGGAAGAATCTGAGAAAAGAACAGCTTTAGATTTCTCACTCTCAAGAACTCCAAAACTATTAATACTAAAGGAAGCTAAAGCAATTTTTGCCTACAGGCACTAGACATGTTCTATGGGGGGCAGGGGAGAAAGAAAAATTGCAAACAATTTAGCACCTGTCAGCTACAGAAAGAAGCTATCCAAGATCCAGTTAGATAGGGAGACTCTGATAAATAAGTGCCCAGTGCTGGCAGGACCAAGCATGACCGTCATCCCCAGCCAGCAACCAGAACTAAAAAATACTCCAGACAACACTCAAGCCTGTACAGATTCCATTCACAGATCTCTTACCTATATAGTAGGATCAAAAGATACCCAGATAAGGAAGAGACAGCTCTGGGGCAGACTCCAACACTACTAGAGAGGGACAGCAGCACCTCCCAGTGTCCTGGGGTTTTCCTCCCTCCTTTCCAGCTGTGAATGAGGCCTTGGTTCCCACACTTCATTCACAGTCTGAGCGGGTGCACATAGCTACGTCCCAGGAGACCACAAAGCATCACACTCAAAGCATAGTGGCAGTACTGTCAGCAATCCTTGGAGATTCCCAATCACAAATACCTGAGGAAAAAAGAACTTAAAAGGACTTAAAAGTCCTAAATTTGAATCCTAACTTCTGTTCTACTGGAGACCCCAAATATGCCATCACACCACTCATTTTAAACAGTGGAACCTTAAGCAGCCAGAAAGGCAGACTCAAAACGACTGAATACTTAAGTCCAGACAATAAAGGCTTATCACTAAAATTCATACTTCCTTGCTGATCCATCCTGCTGCAACCTGAAATATTGAGATCACTTACTCTCCCCCAATTTAGTCGCTGAACTGGGGGACAAAATGCAGATCAGCGCACACCTCACATAATTCACCCTGGCATAGGGTTAACTAGGGTAGAAACCCTGAATAACCACAGGAAAGAATCCAATCGACTACTTGAGAAAATAAAGGCCAAAAAAGCTTTGAGCACCCATGTTCGTTTGGGCTGCAATCTTGCAGATTACGATGCACCCAAACATCACAGTACATCAGTTCGTGGGGACGCTACAAATTCTAACAGATCTGAAAAACACTCAATTTCACTGAAAACACCTGAACTAAAGAACGGGAAACCTATAAACCCTCTTAAGTTTGAAGACTGATCTGAGGAAGGTCTGCCTGACCAGACATTTGGGAACCTGGAGAACTCACAAAGGCTTCCTCTGCAACCCGCATGAAAAAGGAGTTTCCAAGGATGAGGTCTGAGTCTCCCCACCCTATGGGGACAAAAGGAGGCCACGTTTCCCGCCTCGGGAACCTGGGACCCTCCAGGAACCCATGGCGGGACGGAGACAAAAAGGAGGTGGGGGTACGAAAAGTGGGTAACCCGGGGCGGGATACTCCGGGCTCCAGGGGGTGTGTGCTCCAGGCACGTGCGCGCGTAGCCTGGGCGCCACGACAAAGCCCTGTCCCGGGGAGGTGGAGGCCCGGGCTCGCTGCGCGCGCCCTTCCCGCGCGTGGCGCCGCTGCGGGCCGAGGGGCAGCTAAGGGGGGGAGCAGATGCGCGCGCACCGGGCCCTCGCCGCCGCCGCCGCCATTTTGTTTCCTCGCACAATGGGGGAAGAGTAACGGCTGAGGGAGGGAGCGAGGCTGGCGCGAGAGGAATGAGCCAGACGCAGGGGCAAGGGGACCAGGCGAAGGCAGAGGATGGAAGGAACTTTCAGCAGTATCACCGCGACCCTTCAGTAGGAACAGAGTTGAGATGGAGGGCGGGGGGGAAAAGGCAGGAGGGATCCCAGCCGCCACATTGACACTTACCTTGTCGGCGTCCACTTCCCGGACCTCAGCTGCCGACGCCACCCTCCTGCCACAGCCCGCTGGGGTCTCCCCCCAAAAGCCACGCGGTGCGTGCCGGGCTGCTGACTCCAACTGCAATGGCGAGAAGAGGAGGAGGAGCCGGGGGCGAGCGAGCAGGCGCGCGCCGGGGAGGTGCGGGGGCACGTGACTTACCGGAGCCCCGCCCCCTCGTCGTCGCTTTGCGGCAGGACGCCGCCTGAGTGGAAGAGAGAGATGAAAAGAGATAAGGAGGCGGGTTGCCGTCACGTGAACATAAGTGTGGGCGTTGCTTGGGTGGGTCACGTGGCTTCAGTCACTTTTCTCCGCTTTCCTGAGCTTTGCTCTATCACGTGACAGTGGCACCATAAAAACTTCCTCCACGTGACAAGGGCTAATTTCGCTTTCCCAGGGTTGTATTGGTGGATCTATGTCACGTGATAAGGTCATTGGTTTGGCAATGGCGGGTTTGAACCGTCATTATCACGTGATGCGAGGTTGGCTACCTTATGCTAGTTGCTCTGAGTGCGTTAACGGAAACGCACCTAAGGCTAGCGTGTGTTTCTTTGAGACCGGAGCTTCATCAGGGATGTTCGGCCTCCAGCGAGAGTCAGAACAGTTCGTAGGAAATCCAGGGGTGGGACTTAACAGCGTTCAGACCTCGAGGTCATGAGTAAGGGCGCCAACGAACTTAGTGTCGTCGAATCCTCCCAGGCCCCACGTGAGGACCCTGCTCTACCGTCTGTGATTAAGCTAAATTTCTGGGTCCGGTTGGCGCTCTACAGGCGTAGTATTTGCTAGGAAGGTTGACAGATGCCCGCGTTGCAGGAATTTGGAGCAAGCTGCTGAAAATGGAGAGAAGTCGGCTCAAGTGGCTAAGGCGTCAGCCACGTACACCTGAGCTCGCAGATTCGAACCCAGCCCGGCCCGCCAAACCACAATGACAACTGCAACCAAAAAATAGCTGAGTGTTGTGGCGGGCGCCTGTATTCCCAGCTACTTGGGAGGCGGAGGCAGGAGACTCGCTTGAGCCCAGGAATTGGAGGTTGCTGTGA
>CAUYON010132008.1:0-47521 GCA_963573935.1 Arctocebus calabarensis
AGCATCTCCAGGATGATGCCATCCAAATCTGAGGGTGGCAGCCGCACAGCGTCCTAGACGTCCCGTTCTGCACTAAGGCGGCCGGCCTTCTGCGACTCCACACCCCCACCTGCTGGACGCTGCCTTGTACACAGCCTGACCTTCCACAGCCCGCCCTGCCTGCCGCTCTCCCTGAGTCGTAGGTGCCGCCCTGCTGGGGCAGCTTTGGGAACTATCATACAGACTGGGGTGGCCTCAAACTGGAACTGGAGAAGGTGCCCCCTATTTCTTTCTTCTTCTCATGGTAAATCCTAATCTATGATGTCCCATGAACTCTGCTCTTTCTGACCTTCAGTTTGCCCCAAGTTGTAACTTGCCCTCCTAGGGCGAAATGGTGTAGAATAAGAAACAGCCACTCTGCCAGATGAAAAGAACTGGGACTTTGGAGGGAAAACATCTATAAATTTCAGAACTAGGAGGATAAAGTAGCCTGTAATCAGAGGGAGAAATGAAGACCCAGAAAGTCAAAGTAGCCACTGGGAACAGCCTATGTTTAATTATTCTCTCAAATACATTGATTGAGAAATCACTGCGTCTCTGGTACTGTGATACACGGATGAAAACTCTGACTCTGCATTTTAAGTCCCTTCACAGGCACTTTCACTTTCATTGGGACATCACCTTTCTCTTATCTGCCTTCCTATCAGTTTTCCCTCTGAATATTTTCTACTCTGTCCTTGGCAACCTCATGCCACTAAAAACAAAGTCTTCTACATTCACAGCACCCTCCAAGAACTTTCAGTCTCTTCCTCCTCCTCACAGAACTGAAGCCTGGCTGTACCCCAAGGACACTGGTTCTCTTGCAGCCCTCTTACGTGGAGGCTGCTCTTCCTCCCACACAAGTTCTGTTTTCCAGCCAGGAGCAGGGCAGCCGGGGTCAGGAGTCTCCCACCTTCCCCCGCCAGCCCCACCTCATTACTCCCCTTCCTTCCTTCCCAACCCTCCTCACACACGATGGTTCATTGCCTGCTACCTCTTCTTGCTGTCATTGACCCTGGCCCACAGCAGCCCAGGACTCTACCCATTCACCCCTGTGGATAACTCCCACCATCACCCTGAGACAAATTGCTGAAGCCAACCCATCTGACAACCTCACCTCCCCCCTAACTGTCCTGATCACTTTCAATAATCTTCTTCTCTACTTTTCTACTTGCACTTTTCAAGGCCACAATTGGACCATTTCTAACATGTCTTCACTCCTTCAAACCCCACTTGAACCCCACAATCCTTTCTAGTCTTCCCAGTCACCACCCCTTGACCTCATTGAGTTCCAGCACTTTAACCCCTTCTTTGCCTCACAGTTTATCTTCCCCCTCCCCCAATCCCTAGGCTTCAGTCTTTTAAAACCCAGGCTAGACCTCTGGGCAATATGTGAATGATTTCCCACAAGCCCCTCCAATACCCTTGTACCCTTTTTCTCCCAACTTAAAAATCCTAAAAAACCTTTACCCTAAGTCAATTCAAAACTTGCCTGCCTTACTCATAAGCCTGGACTTCTGAATACTGGCAGAGAAAACTGTGCCCTCTGACATGAATTAGTCTTTGGATTTGTAACAAAGGACTGTTACAAAACTGCCTGTCCTCATCTTCATTGAAATATCTGTTAAAAGTCTTTTGCTTTTATTTCAGTTAACATATTCTATTTGTGTTTACTTTTGTTTTCATTCTCCTTCTTCTATTCTGAAAATATTTTTTTCTTCTATAGCAAATTTCTCATGAATTCAGTCACTTCATTTCTGAGTTTTAAAATTCTGATTCATGTTTTTCTCTCATGTCCCATTGTTTTTTAAATATTAAAAAATTCTTTTTATAATGATTACAATTTTTATTTTTAATGTCCTTCTGCTATGCTCTTATAACATGTAAGCATCTTATTCTGCTCCTTAGTCTTTTTCTTTAAATTGTAAAGAAAAGAAATTTATCTCTTGCGGGAGCTGAGATTCCACAGTCAAGGGGCTGCACCTGGTGAGGGTCTTCTTGTTGGGGGAGCTTTCTGTGCTTCTCCAAAGTGGTGCAACCTTCATACGGTGAGAGGCTGACGGTGCTAATGTACTGGCTCAGGTCTCCCTTCTTTTTATAGGGCCACCAGTTCCCCTCCTATAGGACCCATCAACTCATTCATCCATTAGCCTACGAGTGAAGTAATCTATTCCTGGGGGCAGAGACTTATCTGGTCTCTTCTTAAAACCCGTCCCCCATCCCCAGTACTGCCACATTGGGTATTGAGTTTGCACATGAGTTTCGGAGGGGACATGCAAACCACAGTGTTCCATCCCTGGCCCTCTAAAACTCCTGCCCTTCTCTCATACAAATACATTCTTTTCATGTTCATAGCCCCCACTCTAGCACCAACTAAGAAGTGCAAAGTCTTAGCCCTATGATCGTAGCACTTTGTGAAGTAGGGGCAGGTGGATTGCCTTGCAAATTTGAGACCAGCCTGAGCCAGAGTGAGACCTCATCTCTCAAAATAGCCAGGCATTGTGGCAGACATCTGTAGTCCCAGCCTTTTGGGAGGCTAAGGCAAGAGAATCTCTTAAGCCCTAGAGTGTGAGGTTCCTGTGAACTATGACCCCATGGCACTCTACCAAGGGTGACAAAGTAAGACTCTGCCTCAAAAAAGAAAGTATAGGGCTCAGCGCCCGTAGTGCAGTGGTTATGGCGCCAGCCACATACATCAAGGGCAGTGGGTTCGAACCCAGCCCAGGCTAGCTAAACTGACAACTGCAACAAAAATAGCTGGGCATTGGCTGGCACCTGTAGTCCCAGGTACTTGGGAGGCTGAGGCAAGAGAATCGCTTTAGCCCAGGAGTTTGAGATTGCTATGAGCTGTGATGCCACCAAACTCTACCGAGGGCAACATAGTGAGACTCTGTGTCAAAAAAAAAAAAGTACAGAGCCTTTTCTGAGTATTCCTTTATTATTGTAAACTTTATTATTTGCTCAAAATTCTTCCCTTCCAGCCTTGCTATGCTTTACTATGGACAGATTATACTTCCCCAACTTTGAGCTTAGCTATGGGACTTGCATTAGTCATTGATTTGGGAATTGAAGTGACAATATAAAAAAGAGACTCCAAGAGACATCGTAAATTTCTGTTTGCCTTCTTGTACTCCAGCATTCAGCCATATGAAGCAAATGCCAAGGTAGTGATTGTCCATCAGCCTGATCTCAGAATAAGAGATATATGGAACAGAACTGAACACAACCTACAACCTGGAGCTGAACTGTCAGAGCAAACCCACAAAAGCCGTAAACATGAAAGAAATGTTTATTGTTGTAAGTCATTGAGACTGTAGGAGTTCACAATGCAGCAAAAGTTAACCAACCTCTAGCTAGGTCAATTAGTAAAAAGAAAGAAATACTGGCTTGGCATCTGTGGCTCAAGTGGCTAAGACACCAGCTACATACACCTGAGCTGGCAGGTTCGAATCCAGCCCGGGCCCGCCAAACAACAATGATGGCTACAACCAAAAAATGGCCGGGCGTTGTGGTGGGCGCCTGCAGTCCCAGCTACTTGGGAGGCAGAGGTAGGAGACTCGCTTGAGCCCAGGAATTGGAGGTTGCTGTGAGCTGTGATGCCATGGCACTCTAACCAGGGCAATAGTTTGCGGCTCTGTCTCAAAAAGAAAAAAAGAAAGAAATACAAGGTGGCAATATCAGGAATAAAGAAGGGAACCACTGTGGATTCCATAGATATTAAAAGCATATGGGGTATAATTCCTTGAAAGGTGAATTCCAAAGCTGACACAAGAAAAATAGAAAACCTGTGTAGCCCTTTATCTATTAAATAAATTGAATTTTTTAATTTAAAAACTTTCCATATGGAAAACTTCATGCCAAACAGTTTTACTGATGAATGCTACCTGTCACTGATGGAAAAAATACTACCCATCATACTCAAATTCTTTTAGAAAGTAGAAGAGGAATGAGCTTTCACTAACTTGTTTCATGAGTTCTATTATTATTACCCTGCTACCCAACCTGACAGACACATTACAAGAAAATAAAACTGGACCAATGTGTCTCATAAACATTGATGCAAAATCCCTAATAAAATGCTAGTCATTAGAATGTTCAATAGATAAAAAGGATTTTTGAAAGGATAATATATCATAATCAAGTAGAGATTCTAGAGAGTGCAGACTGATTTAGTGATAATCACTATAATTCACCACATTAAGAGAAGAGAGGAGAAAAATCATATGATAACGTCAATAGATGGGAAGGAAGCATTTGATACAATTCAACATCCATTAAAGGTAAGACTGTCAACAAACTAAAAATAGAAAAGACCTTCTTGACCCCAATAGAAACATCTACGAAAAGCCTAGTGCTTAACAGTGAAAGACTGAATGTTTTTATTCCCAAGATCAAAAAGAAATCAAGAACATTTGCTCTGTCCACTTCTATTCAACCTTGTACAGTTTCTAGCGCAGGTAAGAGAGAGAGAGAAAGAGAGACAGAATATAAGTTGCAAAGAAAGAATTAAAACTTTCTCTTCATGGATAACATGATTGTGCTTATAGGAACTCCTGGGGAATCTACCATAAAAAATGTGAAAAGTAAACTAAGAAAATGCCATGAAGGCTATGTTAACCAGTTTGATGAAAATATTTCAGACTGTATATGAAACCAGCACATTGTACCCTATGATTGCATTAATGTACACAGCTATGATTTAATAAAAAATAAATAATAAATAAATGTGAAAAGTAATGAGTAAATTTAGCAAGGTTATAGGATATAAGGCCAAATATCAAAAATCAAGTATTTTTCCATAGACTATGAATGAATAACTGAAATTTTTAACGTAAATAACATTTAAAATAGCATCAGGACTCCTAATTCTCATCAAGATGGAGTAACAGAAACTGAGTACAACTCTAGACAAAATATATAAAACAAAAGTTTTGAGACAGCAGGCAGCAGGCAGCACAGCCAGTTAGTCCTAAGAGAGGGGACTCAAACGAGGCGAGCCCTGTGATTTTCTAGGTCTACAATAGGAATAGGTTTCCAGACATCAGCACAGGAATCCAAAAGTCTCCATTAGTTCAGTAGATCATGCTGAGAATCTGAAGAGGTCAAGTTAGTTAGAGTTCACATGGCAGAGCACCAGAGATGAGACAAGTTCACAGGGAATGCACGCGAGGAATCTGCAGAGGGTTCTCAGCTGAATGCTGATATGAACACTCCTGTGCAGAAACTACCTACCCAAGGCTACAGAAGAATCACACCTGAAAAGAGCACAGGAAAAATCCTCAGGGTTCACTCACTGGCCAGGGTGGAAAACTCCATAATTTACAGGTCCTCAGGTAGAATATTCAGAAAGGTATTGCTTTAGCAAGACACTATTAGCCATAGCATAAAGGAAATTTTGGCCATGCCTAACAAAGCAAGCCTTGAAAGGACCAAATAGTTCCCAAGCAACTTAACTATAGCACAGAACAAAGTTCAAGAATATAGAAATGCAAAGATATCCAGCATCCAACAAGGTAAAATACATGGTAACTGGAATTAAGTCAAAATGACAAGACTCTCAACTAAGCAAGAAAATACAATTCATAATGAAGAGAAAATTCAATGAAAACTGACCTGGAAATGACATCAGTGATAGAATTAGTAGATGAAGACATTAAACCTATATGCCATATGTTCAAGAAGGTAAAGAAAAGAGTGGATATGTTAAGTAATGCATATAACATGAAAGATATTTTTAAAGACCCAAATGAGGCTCGGTGCCCGTAGCACAGTGGTTACGGCACCAGACACACATACCCAAGCTGTCAGGTTGGAACCCAGCTGGGCCAGCTAAACAACAATGACAACTGCAACAAAAAAAATAAAATAAAAGAGCTGGGCGTTGTAGCAGATGCCTATACTCCCAGCTGCTGGGAAGCTGAGGCAAGAGACTCGTGTAAGCCCAAGAGTTGGAGGTTGCTGTGAGCTGTGACTGAGGGTGACATAGTAAGACTCTGTCTCAAAATAAATAAATAAATAAAAGACCTAAATCAAACTTCTAAAGATAACAATTAGAATATTTGAGATTAACAACATCATATTAGACATTGGGGGAAAATTAGTAAAGTTCAAGAGACAGCAACAGAAATTATCCTTAATGAAACACAGAAAAAGATGGGGAAAAAATGACCAGATTATTAGTGAGGCACGAGACAACATCAAATAACCTATTAAACTTCCAAATTTCATGAAATCATAAGCCCAGAGATCCAACATACTCTATGAACCCCAAGCACAAGAAACATGAAAAATGAAGGCAGAGCACAAAATTATATCAAAAACATAAAATACTTAGGGACATATTTAACACAATACATGCAAAACCCAAACAAGAATACCTAAATAAAGGGGGAAATGTATTTCATCCATGGGTTGAAAGATACAAGATTGCTAAAATGACAGCTCTTCCCAAAATGATTGATACGTTCAATACAATTCCAGTAAATAACCCAGCAGTCTTCATTTCATAGAAATTGGCAAACTGATTTTAAAATTTATATGGATATTCAAAGGACCTAGAATAGCCAAAACAAACAAAACAAAACAAAACAAAAGAATAGTCAAAACAGTTTGAAATAAAGAATAACAAACTTGGAGAACTTATATAACCTGACTTCAAGACTTGCTATACCGTACCATAACCAATACTGTGTGGTATTAAAGTAAGAATGGATAAATATACAAATAGAACCAAAGAGGCTGGAAATAAAGCCAGTAAATGGCTACTAAACACATGACAAGATGCTCACTCATTAGTTACCAAATAAATGCAAAATAAAATAATTTTTAGGTACTACTACATACCTACTAGAATGGTTACAAATTAAAAATAGTAACAATATCAAGTTCAGTGAGAATAGAGAGCATTTGGAAATTTCATGTATTACTGAGGAAAGTATAAATGGTACACTACTTTCGGGAAAAGTTCTGCAATTTCTTTTAAAGTTAAACATACATTTAGCATTTGACCAAGCAATTTTATTCCTAGGTGTTTAGTGAATATGTAATATATAAATATAAGCCAGGCACGGTGGCCCATACCTGTAATTCTAGCACTCTGGGAGGCCAAGGCTGGTGGATTGCCTGAGCTCATGAGTTCAAGACCAGCCTGAGCCAGAGTGAGACCTTTTCTCTAAAAATAGCCAGGCATTGTGGAGGGTGCCTGTAGTCCCAGCTATTTGAGAGGCTGACACAAAAGAATCACTTAAGCCCAAGAGTTTGAGGTCACTGTGATGCCACAGCATTCTACCAAAGGTGACAAAGTAACACTATGTCTCAAAAAATATATATATATAAAATATACAAATATATAAAAAATATTTTAAAATGTATACACACACACACACATATACAAAAGACTGGTGTGTTTTGTGCATGTAGGTTTTTTGTTTTGTTTGGGGTTTTGTTTGTTTGTTTGTTTGTTTGTTCACAGAGCGCCTCTCTCTCTCTCTCTCTCTCTCCCTCTGCCAAACTGGAGTGCAATGGCATGATCATAGCTCACTATAACCTCAAATTCTTGGGCTCAAGAGATTCTCCCACCTCAACCTAGGTAGCTTAATTTGCCCACATATCTCCTACACATCCGCCCTGATCCTCACATCTGAAAAACAAGTCTTGCTATTAGGAGGTAGAAGACACACAAATCTCTTTACTGGATGGGGCGAAACAAATCTGTTTTCAATACATCTTTGGAAGATATGCAATAATGAAAGGGTAGCTCAACTATTTTGAACAGCTAGGACTACAGGCATGCACCACCATGTCCAGTTCACAAAAGATTTGTGCACAATTGTTCACAGTAGGTTCATTCATAATTTAGAACTCTAAAGTAGAAATAACCCAAATTTCCATCAACAGGTGAGTTGATAAGCATATGGTGGTATATTCATATAGGGAAGGTTTACCCAGAAATAGAAACAAATTACTGACCCATGCAACGACATTGACAAAGCAAGATACTAAATATATACTGTGTGATTCCATTGATATAAAATTCTGGAATACACAAAACGAATCTAAAGTGATAGAAGATTGGTGCTTGCCTGGAAGAGGCAATGTTGGGGAATGACTGGGGAGGGTCACAGGAAACTTTTTCCATTGACATATAATAACTGCACATATTTACAGGATACATGTGAACAACATGTAATGACCAAATCAAGGTAGTCAGCGTATACATCACCTCAAACATTTGTCATTTCTTTGTGCTAAGAACATTCCAAATCTTCTCTTCTAGATGTATTGAAATGCACAATAAATTATTGATAACTATAGTCACCTTACTATGCTATTGAATGCTAGAATTTATTCTTTCTAACTAGCTGTACTTTTGTATCCATTTACCAACCTCCATTCAACACCACTCCTACTAATCCCCATCTCTGGTAGCCATTATTCTTTCTCTCAGCACGATATCAACTTTGTTAACTCCTGCAGATGAGTGAGAACATGGGATATTTGTCCTTCTTGGGCTGGTTTATTTCACTTAACATAATGTCCTCCAGCTTCTTCTATGTTGCTGCAAATGACAGGATTTCATTCTTTCTTATGGCTAAATATTCCATCATGTATATATACCAATTTTCTCTGTGCATTAATCCATTGATGGACACTTTGATTGAATATGTATCTTGGCTATGGTGAATAAATGCTGCGTTAAGGATGAGAGTGCAAATATCTCTGTGACATAGTGACTTTCTTTCTTCTGGACATATTCCCACCAGTGGGATTGCTGGACCATATGATAGTTATATTTTTAGTTTTTTAGAAAACCTCCCTACTGCTTTTTTTATAATGGCTGTACTAATTTATATTCCCAGCAACAGTGTATGGGAATTCCCTTTTCTCTGCATCCTTGCCAATATCTATTTTTTTCTTTTTGATGAAAACCATTTTAATTGAGGGGAGATGACATCTTATTGTGGTTTTGATTTGTATTTCCCTGATGACTAGTGATATTGAGCATTTTTTTATATACCTATTGGTATTTGTATATCTTTTCCTAGGAAATGTCTGTTTAGATCATTTGCCCACTTTTAATTGGATTATTTAGTTCTTTGCATTGAGCTATTTGAGTTCCATATATATTCTGGTTAATCCAGAATAAATGGATAGTTTGCATGTATTTTATCCCATTCTGGGGATTGTCTCCTCACTCTGTTAATTGTTTCTTTCCCTATGCAGAAGCTGTTTAGCTTTATGTAATCCCATTTTTCTATCTTAGTACTCATTGTCTGTGCTTTGGAGGTCTGCTAGCCCAATCTTTCTGGCACAGGGACTGATTTCATGGAAGACAACTCTTCCACGGATCAGGCAGGATCCATGGTTTGATATGAGTCTGTAAGAAATGGATTTATTATGGCGTCTGTGCCGTCACACCTTTCTGCTAATGATAATGTGTATTGCAGCTGCCTCTTAGTACTAGCATCACCATTTTGGGTCCACTTCAAATCATGAAGCATTAGATTCTCAAAAGGAGCACACAACCTAGACCCTGTACATGCACAGTTTACAGCAGGGTTTACACTCCTATGAGAAGCTAATGCTGCTGATGATATGAAAGGAGGTAGAGCTTAGGAAGTGATGCAAGTGACAGGGAGCAGCTGTAAACATAGGTGAAGCTTCCCTTGCTAGCCTGCTGCTCACCCGCTGCCCTGCAACCTGTTTCCTAACAGGCCACAGACCATTCCCTGGGGATTGGGGACTGCAGTGCTAGCTGTTGAATCTTTGCCTAGCAGATCAAGGTCTTGAAATGCTTTCCGATGTTTTCTTCTAGTAACATCATAGTTTGGGGCCTTATTTTAAGCCTTTATTACATTTTTATTTCATTTTTGTATATGATCAGAGAGAGGGGTCTAGTTTCCTTCTTTTGCATGTAATTATGTGGCTTTCCCACAACCATTTATTGAAAAGACTGTCCTTTCCTTTATGTATGTTTTTTGGCATCTTTGTCAAAAATGAATTGGCTGTAAATGTGTGAGTTTATTTCTAGATTCTCCATTGTGTTCCATTGGTGTATGTATCTGCTTTTATGCCTGTACCATGCTGCTTGGGTTAAGATAGCATTAATGTATATTTTGAAGTCAGGAGGTGTGATGCTTCTAGCTTTATTCTTTTTGCTCAGCATTGCTTTGGCTGTTTAAGGTCTTTTGCAGTTCCATACAAATTTTAAGATTGTTCATTCTATTTCTGTGAAGAATGCCATTAGTATTTTGACAGAAATTCCATTATATCTGTAGATTACTTGGGGTAGTATGGATAGCTTAACCATATGAATTCTTCCAATCCATAACCATGAGGGGCTTGGTGACCGTAACTCAGTGGTTAGGGCACTGGCCACATAAACTGGGGCTTGTGGGTTTGAACCTGGCCTGAACCTGCTAAACAACAATGACAACAACAACAACAGCAGCAAATAAATAGCCGGGCATTGTGGCAGGCACCTATAGTCCCAGCTACTTGGAAGGCTGAGGCAAGAGAATCGTTTAAGCCCAAGAGTTTGAAGTTGCTGTGAGTTGTGATGCCACAGCACTCTACTGAGGGCAACATAGTGAGACTGTATCTCAAAAAATAATAATAGTAATAAGCATGAGATAGCTTTCCTTTTTGTATGTGCCCCCTTCAATTTCTTTTTTTTTTTTTTTTTGGCAAGAGTCTCACTCTGTCACCCTGAGTACAGTGCTGTGGCATCATAGTTCACAGCCACAGCAAACTCTTGGGCTCAAATCATCAGTTGCTTCAGCCTCTTAACTAGCTAGGACTACAGGCACCTACCACGACACCCGGTTAGTTTTTCTCTTTTTAGTAGAAATGGGATCTTGGTCTTGCTCAGGCTGGTCTTGAACTCCTGAACTCAAGCAATTCACCTGCCTTAGTCTCCTTAAGTACTAGGATTATAGGCGTGAACCACCATACCAGGCTTCTTCAATTTCTTTTACCAGTGTTTTACAGTTTTCATTGCAGAGATCTTTTACTTCTTTGTTTAAATTTATTCCTCGGATATTTTTTTTTTTTGGTAATTATTCTAAGGGTCATTATTTTCCTGTGATTTCTTTTCTGATTATTGTTGGTATATAGAAATGCTACTGATTTTTATATGTTTATTTGGTGTCCTGCAACTTTATTGAATATATTTAATAGTTCTAATAGTTTAAGGGGGTGGAGTATTTATTTAAGTTTCTCTAGATATAAGATCATATCATCTGCAAACAAGGACAATTTTACTTCTTCCTTTCCAAATTGTTCTGTCTAGGACTTCCAGTACTATGGTGAATAGAAGTGGTGAAAGTGGGCATCCTTATCTTGTTCCCGATCTTCAAGGAAAGGCTTTCAATTTTTCTCTATTTGCTGTAATGTAGCTGTGGGTTTGTCATATATAGCTTTTATTATTTTGAAGTATGGTTCTTCTGTACCAAGTTTTATGACGAAGGGATATTAAATTTTATCAAATGCTTTTTTCTGCATCTATTGAAATCATGTGGGTTTTGCCCTTTATTCTGATGACATGGCATATTGTGTTTATTAATTTGTTTATATGAACCATTCTTACATATATGTCTGGAATAAATCCCACTTGACCAGGGAGTATTATCTTTTTGATATGTTGGATTAATAGTATGGAAATGTTTTCTATCTTGACTAGAGTGCAGTTTATATGACTATACATATTTGTCAAAGTTGCAGCATAACTGCCTGCTGAAATAGTGATATCTGAGGGTGGTATCTCTCTTGAAACTGTATGCTCAATAAGGTTTGTTTTTTGGTTTTTCACTTTTTTGTTTTTAAAACAGAGTCTTACACAGTTGCCATGGCATCAGCCTAGCTCACAGAAACCTTAGACTCCTGGGTTGAAGTGATACTTCTGCCTCAGCCTCCTGAGTAGCTGGGACTACAGGTGCCCCCATAACATCCATCTAATTTTTCTGTTTTTAATAGATGGGGTCTCCCTCTTGCTCAGGCTGGTCTTGAACTCTTGAGCTCAATGATCTTCCCACCATGATCTCCGTAAGTTCTAGGATTGCAGGTATTTGCCACCACACTGGGCCAATGGGGTTGTTTTTTTCAAAAGGAAATAGAAAAAAAATCTAGCTAAATTTATCCCTCTCCTCTGATTCTCTACCTACATCCCTGGACTGTCCTCCTTAATCAACTTTACAAACTCTTTTCTTTGCCCTTTGAAACAAAGGAGTTACCTGATGTTCCATTCTTAGCCCTCCTCTCCCTCAAAGAACCCAATTATTTCAGTCAATGGTATAACTAATTATTTCAGCTAATGGTATAACTACTACCTATTTGAAGATTATTACCAAATCTACTTTTCTTACACTGACTTTTCCCCAGAGATACAGACAACTATATCCAAATGCCTAATGAAAATCTGTATTTCAAGGTCAACATGGCCAAACTGTGATAAATTACCACACATCATTTCAAGTCCACCTTTTCCACTGTACTCTTCATATACATTAATGCATTATGCCTGACACATAGTAAGCATTTTATATATTACTGGTTGAATGAATGAAGTATGGAATAACTAACAGCCAAAAACATCTTCAATTCTCCCTCTCCCTCCTATATTATTAAACATATGACCAACATGCTTTGTGGAAATCGTTCTTTCTATAACTGTTATCTCACCCCCCCTTCCCCACTACTACCTCACTTCCCCCAGAAGGAGCGGGGAGAATGGAGTTGGTATACACATTGAGTGGCACCTTCCTAGATTGGCAGGCTTCAGCATTTCAGGATAAGGAAAGTTGCTCTCCTCTCCCCGCTCCCCTCCAATATCACGCCAGAACTACCTGCAATTGGCATTCTGGGTAGATGGGGCCAGCTGCAGAGATGCTGTTATCTGATGGTGCATCTGTTGGGGAAACCAGAAAAGGAAAACTATTGAGAAGGTGTATTTTTCTCCTCCCCAGGTAAGCAGGAGAAATAATGGAATTCAAAATTGGAATGGCCATGCACTGAAACTCCTGCCCACCAGGTGTTTATCCCAGTTCATAAAAACAACTATTTTAAGGTAATGAAAAAACACTCCCTGCAGAGAAATCAAATAGAACTACATGTTTCTGAAACAGTTTGAGAGAAATCAGCAAACTCAATGAGCAGACAGCAAAAGCCCATCAAGCAGGTTGGCACAGGAGGCCCCACTCACAAATCCTGCCCAGAACAGGCTCCAGGAAGCCTGGATCCCCTGAAATCACAGCCCACATCAGGAAGCCACAAGACCTGCTATCCAGCCCACAGGTTAGTCGGCTTCAGTGGGGTGTGGGAAGCCTTCCCTCTGTTTCTACACCCAGAGCCTAAGAATCCAACTCCATTTATGTTTCATAATGCTACACTACCAACTCTACCCCTTCAGACACCATCTCCCCAATTTTTCCCTTCCCTGTTATCTCTGAAAAGAAATGCACAAGCTTTTACTATTGGAAGAGTTACTTTTAATTACTAGAGTTAAGTAAACAGAGAATACAAAACCAACAAAGATGAAAACATTTATTTACCTAAAGAACCCTCATATGCAGGGTGACCAAATGTCCCTGTTTGCTCAGGACAATTCTCATTTACATTTGCTGTCCTGGCATATTAATAGCATCTCTTTCATTCTATCAATGAAAGTATCAATGTTTGGCCAGAAAGTAGAATAATTGTCCTACTTAAATGGCACATACTATACACTAGGCACATAAATATTAACTTATTTAATCCTCAAAGCAATCCCATGAGGTAAGAAACATTTTACAAGCGATGAAACCAGCTGGGCATGGTGGCTCATACCTATAATCCCAGCACTCTGGGAGGCCAAGATGAAAGACTCACTGAGCTCAGGAGTTCTAGACTAGCTTGAGCAAGAGTAAGAGTCCATCTCTACTAAAAAGAGAAAAACTAGCTAAGGGTTGTAGCAGGCACCTATAGTCCCAACTACTTGGGAGGCTGAAGCAAGAGGATCGCTTGAGCCTAGGAATTTGAGACTGATGCCAGGACACTCTAGCCTGAGCAATAAAGTGAGACTTTATCTTAAAAAAAAAAAAAAAGATAAAATAAAAGTAATGAAAACAAGGAATAGGGAGGTTAAGTAGCTTGCCCAAGTTTACAAAGATAGCATTACCTAAGCCAGGATTTTAACTGGGACAAGTTGGCTTCAATTCCCTTGTTCTTATTCTTTCATTTAACAAATACTATTCATGCCTATGTGCCAGGCATCGTACTACACATTCAGAACACAACTATGAAGGCACAGTCTCTGCCCTTGGGGAGCTATCAGTATAGGGGAGACACAGATACAAGTAAAAGGACAGAGAGGACAGGGTGCATTGAAAACAAATGGAATGGAGGGGGGTGTGGCACTTAATCAGGCCTTGAGAGATCACAGAAAGCTTCCCAGAGGCAGTGGCTTCTGAGGAGAGTCTTAAAGAAAGTTCATTTTAGCTAGACTAGCAGGACTGAGAAAAGGCAGTTCAGGCAGAATGGCAAATCAAAAGGTTGTGAGGCCAAAGAAACTATAATGAAGTGAGCAAATTCAAGTTTCAGTAGGGCTGAGCATTGCCTGGAGCCAGGGAAGTAGCAAGAATTGGAGCTGGAAATATAGTAGAGGCCAGATCAAGAAGAGATGTGGCTGGCATGCTCACGCTTGCACTTTATCCTGAAGCTAATGAGAAGGCCATGACTTTCCAGGAACGTGGGCTAAAAGTGACTTGATCAAATTTTCACTTTAGAAAAATCACTAGCGGCTCGGCGCCCGTAGCTCAGTCGTTAGGGTACCTGCCACATAGACAGAGGCCAGAAGAGTTCAAACCTGGCCAGGGCCTACTAAACAACAATGACAACTGCAATAAAAATAATAGCCGGGCATTGTGGCAGGCCCCTGTAGTCCCAGCTATTTGGGAGGCTAAGGCAAGAGAATTGTGTAAGTAATTCTCTAAAAACAGTAAAAGAGGTTGCTGTGAGCTTTGACACCATGGCACTCTACCAAGGGTGATGTAATGAGACTCTGCCTCAAAAAAAAAAAGAAAAAGAAAAATCACTAGGGCTGCCATGCAGAAATAAATCGAAGGGGAAGAGCTAGAACAGACACAGGAATCCCAGACAGAAGGCAATTACCAGGATCCATGGAAGAGAGGGAGAGGGCTTGAACTGATACAGTGACTGGAGGTGTGAAAGATTGGTGGATCCAGGAGATAGAACTGGCAGGACTCAGTGATGGGCCACATATGGGTGAAGGGAAAGAAGGTCATGGATGCCATGGAGATGTCCTATCAGAGTCTGGAGCCCAGGAGAGAAGCCCAGGCATGGGACGTGGATTTGGGAGTCATCCAAGTACAGACGGTAACTAAGCCACTGGAGTGGGTGGCTTGTACAGTTGAGTATACAGTGTGGAAAAAGAAAGACCTATCTGTGAAGGATGGGAAGGAGCAGACAGACAGGAGACCAACCCAGGGAGCTTGGTGTCATCATAGCCACCAAATGAAGGAGAAAAGGAAAACAGTGTCCAAGTCTGCAAGGGGCACAGATTAGGACCTAGAAGTATCCACACAGTTGATCAACAAGATGGTCTCTGCAAACCCAGGGGTGAAGGGGTGTGCCGCAGGAAGTGGTCATGGTAAGAGAGCATGTGGAAGGATGAAAGTGGAAACAAGGTCCTGAAATATGAAGACTCTGCTCTCTGCTTTTTAAAATGATCATTATTATTATTTAAATTATTATTATTGTTATGATTAGTGTGGTGAGAATACTTAACATGATATCAACCCTCTAAATGAATTTTTGAGTGTACAATACATTGTTGTTGACTATAGGTGCAATATTGTACAGCATCTCCCTAGGGCATATTCATCTTGCTTGACTGAAACTGTAACTCCTGTTGATTAGTAACTCCCCATCTCCCCCTGCCCTCAACTCCAGCAGTCACCATCCCACCGTTTGATTCCATAAGTGTGACTATTTGGGGCACTTCACATAAGTCAAATCTTGCAGTATTTGTCTTCCTACAACTGATTTATTTATTTATTTCACTTAGCACCCTGAATAAAGTTTGATCAAGCAGAGACTCTTTGTTATCAGTTGGCTGAGACAGAGACAGCCAGGGACAGAGTGGCTCTAGATGATTCTGGAGAGATATGCAACTGTCAAATAATGAAGTCTTTATAAATCAAATTATCCCAAGAGCACCGAAAAGTTGTAATTGGGAAGGAAAGGATCAGACTGTGTGGAGAATGGGCTGGAGGGGGCTAGAAGGGACTCTAGAAGATTAGTTAGAAGGCTAGTGCTGTTGTCATGGAGAGAGGCAAGATCATAAACAGATCAACATGATGACAGGGGTAGAAATAGAAAGATTTGAGATGTTTAGGATATAAAATTGACAGGACTCAGTGATAGATGGCGGTATCTCATTTAATCTTTACTATTCTACAACCCCCTGAAACATATTATTTTCTTAATGTTATGGATAAGGAATTGGAAACTCAAAGTATTTAAGTGAGGTGCTCCCATCACAAAGCTAGTAGGCCTGCCTCCAAGGTTGCTCTCTTCCTACTATGTTCTACAGAAGTCAAGCAACTCTTCCTTGAAAAAAGAAAGAAGTCTTCTCTTCTTTCTTGTGCACTGGAAGCTACACCAATTTAATCCCTGTAATATTGTACTTCACCCACAATATTCCCATATTCTGTTTGCCTATGCAACAGGAAAATCAATAAAATTATTATCACAGAAGCTGGCTGCAATTTGAGCCAGTTGACCTTCAAGGAAAGTACAAAACAATTCCTTTGTTGAAGAAACTGACTTTTCAGACTTATCTATGAAAAGTGAGGGTCCCTGAGGAGAGCTAAGATGAGAAAGACTTGGGCAATAAGAAATTAGGTTGCTTTGCGTGACAAAGTTACAGGAATTTTGGAGCAGGGACTATAGTCATTATGTTCATCACTGTAACTTTAGTGGCTGGCACACAAGTATTCATTATATTTTTGTTGAGTGAATGGTGCTTTAACAAGGGGAATTATCCTGGGAGAGAAGAAAGGAGGCAGGGTATAGAGAGAAGAAACCACAGAAAATTAGTAAAGGAAGAGGATTGATAAAATCAAGATGGAATTCTTTGAAATGAGAATGGTCCATAACTTTCTAGGAACAGTATAAACTAACACTAAATTTTAAATGTTCTGTTTTAAAAGAATTGTTACAAAACTGGACTGGAGCAGAACTTCTTTGTATGACATAAATCATGTAAATTTCTAGCCAAATGTTTAAGCAATTATCTGATAAACATTAAAAGCAAATTCTTTTTATGGAATACTAGTTTCCAGATAGCTGTCAGCTGACTGTCAATCATTTCAAGATTTTGAGGCAGAACTATTTTTGTCTTGTATTTAGTTTAACAACAATCGTCTCTTTTCATTTCCTCTCAATTATCCCTACCAAGAAATAACCTTTAATAAATTTAATTTAGGTTTCTTTCCTCTGCCCAAGTTTGAGATAGCCTTGACATATGTGCATAATAAATTGTCTTGAACAGTGGTTCTCGAAGCATGGGAACCTAGTAAAAGTGCAAATTCTTTGGCCACACCCTACGTCTACCAAATCAGAAACTCTTGACCTAGGGCCCAGCAATCTGATTTAAAAGACCTTCAGGTAATTCCAATACACTCTCACATTCGAAAACCACTAGCCTTTTCTTTTTTCTTTTGAGACAGAGTCTCACTGTCACCCTAGGTAGAGTGCCATGGCATCATAGCTCACAGCAACCTCAAACTCTTGGGCTCAAGTGATCATCCTGCTTCAGCCTCCCATGTTGCTGGGACTACAGATGCCTGCCACAACGCCAGGGTATTTTTTAAAACAGAGTCTCGTTCTTGCTCCCAGCTGGTCTCCAACTCCTGAACTCAGGCCAGCCACCCTCCTTGGCCTCTCAGAATGCTAGGATTACAGATATGAGACACCTCAACCCTCCAACCTCTAGTCTTTAAAAATCTTTTTGATGGCCAGGCATAGCAGCTCATGCCTATAATCCTAGAGCTCTGAGAGGCCGAAGCGGGTGGATTTCTTGAGCTCAGGACTTGGAGACCAGCCTGAGCAAGAGCCAGATCCCCATCTCTGCTAAAAAATAGAAAAAACTAGCCGGGCATCGTGGTGGGTGCTTGTAGTCTTAGCTACTTGGGAGGCTGATGCAAGAGGTTTAAGGTTGCTGGGAGCTACTATGACACCATGGCACTCTACCCAGGGCTACAGAGTGGGATGCTGTCTCAAAAATAAGTGAATGAAAGAATGAATAAATTTTTAAAAGAAAACTAATCTTTTGCAATACTGCCCATACCTATGCCCACACCCCATCCTCAGTGAAAAGCTGCTACACATAGATAGAAAGGACAAGGCCCAGGGATCCTAGAGTTTCTGACAGTGATTAGCAGCAAGGAAGTCCAGGCCAAGGCACAGTTGGGGCAAATGGGCCAGGTGACAACAGAGAAGCTGACCTGAGAATGACAGCAAATGTGAAACAAACTACAAATGTGTAGTAAATACTTATATTTTGCTTCCTAAATGTCCATGCCCACATTTCCTGGTAATACATAGAAAGACAGATAGTTTTTTATGTTTTTAGCTTTTTCCCACTCTCCATCTATTGCTCCAGGATGATCACATGACCTAGATCTAACCAATCAAAGCAGCACATCCCCCCTACCTTCCCCAACCGGGCCACATGATTGATTCAGGGATGGACACGTGGTCCAAGTAGAGCCAAAGAGAGTTTTTTCACACTTCTGGGAATGCGACAGGATATGAGGCTGGAACTACCGTGCTTATTGACAAATAGGGAAGAAAGCATGTCTGAAAACAGAGCCAACACAGAGGAAGCAGAGTTGAGAGATACAGAGATAGAAACCTGGTCCTGGTAACATTTTTGAGAGGACTGATCAAGCCTCATCTAAAATCAAGACTGCTCCTGGAATTTTCCATGTCATTTGCCAATAATAATCCTTTTTGCTTTTGGTCACATGGGATAAAATTTTCTATCCCTTACATCTGGAGTCCAATGGTGATGTAAGATAGCGGTTTTGAAAGCACATGCAGTGAGAATAAGAGGAAGTCATTCAGGCTAGGGCTGACAAAACACACCTGGTCCGGTCGGTTTAGGTCTCATTTGACCCTCACCTCTTGTCTCCATTCTTGCTGTTTTGTAAATTCAGCTTTAACCTAAATGTATATTTCTTCAGTAGTTTGGGGCAATTGATTTGGGAGACCAACTTTTGAATTGGAATGTTGTTTTGGGTCATGCATTATGTCAATTATTGTTTGTTATGAGTTATGGATTATGTTGATTACTGTTGTTTAAGATAAGGGTTAACATGGTTTTTACTTTGAACTTTCATGTATAAAACTGTGATTTTGGAAATGGAAGAACAGAACAATCTTGGAGAGGTTACTCTCACTGTTCTCCAAAATCACTGGCCATCTTTGATAGATCTATCCCCATCTCTGCCTATTAGCTGACAGTGACAGGCAGCCAAACTCTCTTCCTCCGGTAACAGTTTGAGTAATTTTATTTGGAAAGCGTGGCTACAGAAAGCAGAAGTGCTTACTTGGTTCAGTGAATTCCACAAATCCACCTCCTCTCAAGACTGTGAGTGCTCTCAGGTCCAGGACTATATGTTATTTATCGCGGTAATGTTATGCCAATCTAATAGGCATTGATGATTGTTTTAGAAACGAAAGGAGACCCAGAGGAAGGTAAGGTGGCAGAAAGAAAAGGGGTGGAAATGTGCAAACTTCTCCCAAGAAACCTCAACCTGGTCACTTTGTTCAGGGCAGACTAGGACCTACGGGAGTCCCACAGGGGCACAGCAGGAGCCAGGATGCAGGAAATGAGGGCATAGAAGCTTCCAACAACAGACTACTCCAAAGGACCATTTACCAGGAAATTGCCTAGAAATGACGGTATAGCCATAACTGGATCGTTAGTTTCTCTACAAATATTTCTCCCTTTTGTGAGCAACAAGGACCCATTCAGCCAACTGTGTGGTGCTTCAGCTGAAATAACAGAGCAGAGGAAATGTGTAATTGGCTTTCTCAAATTGAAACTGTAGGGCAACCTGGCCATGTCAAAGCTCTGTCTCTGGCCTTAGCACAGAAATTATTTTCTGCTTAATGTCAGGCCATGTGTAGTGAAGTGGGGGGAAAGAGAAAAAGGACCAGCCTTTGGGTCAGCCCTTCTAGCCAGGCTCATCAGCCCAGAACTTTGAACAGCCAACAGGGGCAGAAAGGGAAGCTGGCTCTGGACTTTTAGGGAAGAGGAGGAGTAAGAGGAAAAGACACAGGACAGGGAGGGATTGGAATAGAGGGGGGAAGTTAATATTTAATGAAATAAGTTAACTTGCAAATCCATTTTTTAAAAAATAGTAGCCAACTGATACCTTTTCTCACCAGTCTGCCTATATGAAATTTACACTTGAAAATGACGAACATAACATCAACCTGAGAGTATATGTAGTGAAAAATAAGATGGAGTCAGTCAGGCCAGGGCCGACACCACACACTGGTCTGGTTGGTTTTGACCTTCACCTCATGTCTTCCATCCTTTTGTAAATTTAGCTTTAACCTAAAAATGTATATCTTGAGTAGTTCAGGGTGATTGATTTAGGAGATTGACTTTATAATTAGAGATGTTTTGGATGGGGTAATGTTGATTATTGTTTATTATGGGTCATGGGTTATGCTGATTGTTGTTTAACGTAAGGGCTAACATGATTTTGCTTTGAACTTTCATGCATAAAACTGTGGTTTTGGAAATGGAAGAGCAGAATAGTCTTAGGGAGACTACTCTCACTGTTCTCCAGAATTGCTAGCCTTCTGATAATAAAGCTAATTGGACCTAATCCCTGTCTTTACATGTTGGCTGAACAATGACAGGCGGCTGACCCTCTTTGTTCAGTAACAAACCAGTTTATCAATTTTTCAATAGAAAAGAAGTCATGTTCTGTAACTGAGCCAAATTTGAGGATCATGGTCTGGAGCCACAACCAAGAAGGTCTGAGCAAGTGGACTCAGCTATGGCAGGGTTACGGTTTGGTTTTATTCATTTCAGGGAGACAGGAATCACAGGTAAACTCATAAATTAATACATGGAAAGCACACATTGGTTTGGCCTGTAAAATTGGGACATCTCAAAGTGGAGACTTACAGGTTATATGTAGGTTTAAAGATTCTTTAGTTGAGAATTGGCTAGAAGAGTTAGGCGTCATCTAATAGGCCATGAGTCAGTGAAAAGCTTGAGTTAAGATAAGAGTTTGTTAATCAGAGACAAACTGCTACACGAGTGCCCAGACCCAAGTGATTTGTTATGTCTTGAATAGCCTTAGGCCTGTTAATGAGTCACAGATGACATCTTTAAGGAGGGGAGAAGGACATGATGAGGCATGTCTGATCTCTTTTCTTGTGGCAAGCAACTCAGTTTTGAGGGATCTCCTTGGTCAAGGTCGGGGGGGAGTCCAGTCAGTCAGCCACTAGGAGAGAGCCTTAAGATTTTACTTTATTTTGCAAATTCACCAACTGGCATTTATGATGATGATAATCTAATAATTATCTAATAATTTGAAAGATTAGCATGAAATGAAAAATTTGTGACTCACCCAAAAGGACATAAAGATTTATTCCAGGGATTCATGACTAATCTGTCTTTTGGGTGTGAGGGGAAGAATTAAAAGTTGTCCAAATCCTTTGAAACACTGCTGGGTGGTTTCAGGACTCCACAATATGTATTTCTAGTAATTTTTTTTTAGAAGAGCTCTTCCTGTGTTACCCAGGCTGGTCTCAAACTCCTGAGTTCAAGCAATTCTCTTGCCTCAGCCTCCAGAGTAGCTGGAATTCTGAGCACCACACCTCACTTATTTCCAGTATTTTCCTTCCTGAAACTTTCTATCTCATCTACTTCCAGGAATTTTCCATCTACCACTCTTTTTAAGCCTTCCTGAGCTTTGCATTTCCCACCCTGGTCCAGGAGCTTCAGAGGGGCATGTGAGTTCCATGAGAAATGATTAGAGGGAAACAGGACATGGAGCCCTCTGAGTGTTCTCTCTGAAGCCCCTAATAGCAATATGGTTGTCCAGTTCTCAGGGTGCTAGTCTGGTTATGTGTTTCTCAGAGCATATTGTCCCCAGAACCCCTTGGCTTTCACCTTGGCTTTTTCATTGCCATCCTCTCTCATGTTAGGAGATCCAAAGGACCACAAGGCCCTGGTTTTCTGGTCCTCAGGAAGAGCAAATGAGCAGCCCCAGTAATGGAAAAAACACTGAGTCACACAGGCCTGGGCTTGGGTCCCACATCTACCACCCACCAACTCCATGAGGCAATGCTGGAAAGGAAGCCATATGAGATTGGAGTTGGAAGACCCAGCTCTGTGATCTCAGGCAAATTTCTCAGTTATTCTCTCTCTCTCTCTTTTTTTCTTGAGACAGAGGTCACTTAGTTGCCCTGGGTAGAGTGTCCTGGCATCATAGCTCACAGCAACCTCAAATTCTTGGGGTCAAATGATCCTCTTGCCTTAGCCTTCTAGCTGGGACTACAGGCACCCTCCATAAGACCCAGCTAGTTCTTCTATTGTAAGTAGAGACAGGGTCTCACTTCTGCTCAGGGTGGTCTTGAACTCCTGAGCTCAAACAATCCACCTGCTTTGGACTCCCAAAGTGCTAGGATTACAACTATGAGCCATCACACCCAGCCAGTTATTCCTTTTTTTTTTTAGAGACAGAGTCTCACTTTGTCGCCCTCGATTCTCTTGCCTCAGCCTACTGAGTAGCTGGGACTACAAGCACCTGCCACAAGGTCTGACTATTTTTTTGTTGCAGTCTGGCTGGGACTGGGTTCCAATGAGCCACCCTCAGTATATGGGGCCAGCACCCTACTCACTGAGCCATAGGTGCCCCCGCAGCCAGTTATTCCTTTCTTAAACTATCTAAATCTCAATCACCCCATCAGTAAAATGAGACTATGATAACTACTTCAAAGCGTTGCTGTGAAGATTAAAAAAAATAATGTGCCTGGTGTGAAGTTGGCACAAACAGTTAATGCTGTTATTATTTCCAGACAAAAAGGGTCCAGCTGTCTGTCACTGTTAGCCAATATGCAGAGATGGGGAAAAGTCCACCAAACTTTGTTGGAAGGCCAGTGACTCTGGAGAACAGTCAGAGCCTCTCTAAAACTGTTCTATTCTTCCATTTCCAAAATCACAGTTTTATACATGAAAGTTCAAAGCAAAAACCATGTTAACCCTTATCTTAAACAATAATAATCAGCAAAACCCATGACCCATAATAAACAATAATTGACATAATGCATGACCCCAAACAACATTCCAATTCAAAAGTTAATCCCAAATCAATTGCCTCAGACTACTCAAGAAATATGGTTTTAGGTTGAAGTGAATTTACAAAACAGCAAGAATGGGAGACAGGAGGTGAAGGTCAGGTAGGACCTAAACCGACCAGACCAGCTGTGTCACGTCCACCCCAGCCGTACAGACTCCATCTTATTCTTACTACAAGTGCCTTCATTATCCTTGTTATTACATGACCTTGGGGAAGATGCTTAATCACTCTAAACTTGGTTTCCCCAAAACTAGCAGAAAAATTAATTACCTCTCAGGATGGTCACAATGATCGCATATATAAAGAATACAAGGATTATGTATGTCGGACATATACGTAAAGCCCCTGCCGCAATGCCTGATCTCAGTAATACATTTCTTTCCACTCCCTTCTAAAACTCCTCCAGTGCAATCCAAGATAAGAGTTTCACAGCTCCCTCATGGCCAAGCTGGACTCTACATTTAGCTAAAAACCAAAAAGAATCTGTCCCTGAGGTGGCTTTTTGAACCGCAGTTCCTTTGAGTCCCCAGTCTGCTGGCCGCTCAGCCCACACCCGTAAAAGGAAAGACTGTCAGCGGGGAAGCCTCAGAGCCCTCCCAGAGGGCGGCCTACAGCTGCAGGATTTATAGTTCAACACTAGGGGGAGCAGTAAGCCCGGGAACGCAGTGAGAGCCACACCCAGAAATCTCTGATTGCCCTGGTGCCCTGGTCGCCTGGAGGAGCCAAATCCAAGCAAGAAGAGATAATTGAGGAGTACCCAGAAAGGCCTCTGTGGGAACAAATGATGGGAGAAAATGCAGGGAGCAATGGAGAACACATCTTCCCTTAGGCTTCAGCCTGGTCCGGGACTAAAGAGCCCTCTCTGGCTTCCAGACTGTGACCCCTAATCTTCTAGGGGAATGATGGAAGATGGAAGCTTGAGGAAAAGGTGGTAGGGAAGACTAGCCAGGTCACTTTTCCCATTTACTCCAATTTCTACATTTAGCTCACTCAGCAGCTTATAAGTCCCGGTGGGTCACAGCTAGAAGTCCTTATACAGACTAGCCCCAGATGTTTAGTTGGAGGGCTCCGACTCAGAGACGAGGACTCTCCCAGGCAGTTTATAATAATCCCTCATAGAGTTCACCAAATTCTTTCATGTGCATCATTTCATTTGGATATTCACAACCATCTCATAACAGAGACTATTAGCTCATTTTACACATGAGACTGAGGTTCAGGTAAATGCCCAGAGCTTTCCTCTTCTCTACTAAGCCATCATCTCCACCCACTATTCCTTCCCCTCCCCTCTTGCATTTTTTTGTTTTAAAATCAGTCCAAACTACACCCATAACTCCAGGAAGAGAACTCTTCATCTCCAAGTACATCATAAATTTTATATGTTTATTTATTTATTTATTTTATTGAGACAAACAGACCCTCACTCTGTTGCCCTAGGTAGAGTGCCACAGTGTCATAACTCACAGCAACCTCACACTCTTGGGCTCAAGCATTCCTCTTGCCTCAGCCTCCCAAGTAGCTGGGATTACAGGCACCGGCCATCAAGCCTGCCTAGTTTTTCCATTTTTAGTAGAGATGGGATTTCTCTCTTCCTCGGGCTGGTCTCGAACTCCTGAGCTCAAGAGATCCACCCGCCTTAGCCTCCCAGAGTGCTAGGATTGCAGGCATGAGCCAGCACGCCTAACCCCATAAATCAAATTTTAAAATATTTGTTGCATATCCCATCTTTCAACCCACCTAGCATAATGGAGAAATGATAGCGCATAGGAATTTTGAGGCTGGACTTTGGAATCAGATCTAAGTAAATATTCTATGTTTATCACCTACGAATTCCATGACCTTGGACCTTCTTTGTGCTTCAATTTCCTCATATATAAAATGATAATATTAACATCTATATCATGGGATTCTTTTAAGAGTTAAATGGTTGAACTGACGTACACAGCTATGATTCAATAAAAAAGAAAAAAAGGAAAAAAGAGTTAAATGAGATGTACTATGTAAGGCAATTATATAGTGCCTAGCAGCACTTAGATTAACAATTTGATGATTGCATCTAGCATATATAATTATATTAAATCATAGACTGAAATGCATTTTAGAAATTAGTTTATTCCTGGGCAGCGCCTGTGGCTCATTGAGTAGGGCACCGGCCCCATATGCCGAAAGTGGTGAGTTCAAACCCAGCCTCGGCTGAACTGCAAAACAGAAAAATAGCCAGGCGTTGTGGCGGGCGCCTGCAGTCCCAGCTACTCAGGAGGCTGAGGCAAGAGAATCGCCTAAACCCAGAAGTTGGAAGTTGCTGTGTGCTGTGTGATGCCACGGCACTCTACCGTGGGTGATAAAGTGAGACTTTGTCTCTACAAAAAAAAAAGAGAAAGAAATTAGTTTATTCCTACACCAGTGAAGTTAAATGGAGTTTAATGAGAGTACTTTACCTAGTAAGTTTGTGTACTACATTGAATGGTGTTCCCTCACCCCCACTGCCCAAAATGCATGGTCCATCTAGAACCTCAGAATGTGAACTTACTTGGAAATGCCATCTTTGCAGATGTAATGAATAAAGATGAAATCATAGTGGGTTAGGGGGGGCTCTACCGCCAATATAACTGGGGTCATGTTGATGAAAAGGAAAGAACATATAAAAACACCGAGACAGAGAGAAAAAGGCCATACAAAGAGGGAGGCGAAGATGGGGAGGTTTGGGGGAATCCCTAGGAGAGAGACATGGAATGTATCAGCTGTTAGAGACCCCCTAAAAGAACTAATGTTGTCAGTACCCTGCTTTTACACTTCTAACTTTAAGACTGAGGGATAATAAATTTCTGTTGTTTTAAGCCATGCAGTTTGTGATCATTTGTTACAGCAGCCCGGGGAAACTAGTATAGTTTATGACAGAGTGAGAACCAGATTCCAAATAGTTTTACTTCTCATCTAGCTCTTCTTTACTCCATCAGTGCTTCCCCAAACCAGAAATAAACATTTATGGAACACCTACCTAGAAAGTTTATTTGCAGAAAAATTGACACAATTTCTAATTTTTTAATACTTCTTGAAGTTTTTGCCTAACATACAGTAGGCATTTAATAAATATTGTACTGGCTCAGTGCCTGTGGCTCAACAGGCTAAGGCACCAGCCACATACACCTGAGCTAGCGGGTTCAAATCCAGCCTCGGCCCGCCAACCAACAATGCCAGCTACAACCCAAACAAAAATAGCCAGGCATTGTGGCAGGTGCCTGTAGTCCCAGCTACTTGGGAGGCAGAGGCAGGAGACTCACTTGAGCGCAGGAATTGGAGGTTGCTGTGAGCTGTAATGCCATGACACTCTACCCAGGGCAACAGCTTGAGGCTCTGTCTCAAAAAAAAAAAAATTATATATATATATATATATATATATATAGTACTGAAGAGTTGATAAGATGATAGATATAAAAGTGTCTTTGTGTTATACAAATTTAAGATATTGTTATAAACACATTGTCTACCTTTATGTATACCTGTGCACTAGACCATAAATTTATCTACAAGTTTGATATGTTAAAGAATCACAAAACTCCAGAATTCTCACATTGTTGCAGCCAGAAGGATAACATGACAGACAGCCTCTGCCTGTTCACTGCCTCCAGGGACAAATTAAAAGGAAAGCAATTTGAACGCTCTGGGGATTCTGAATCCTACAAGGCAGGGGTGATGTCATTTTTGCTGAGTCTTTCCTCCACTCACTCAGGAATGGGCAGAAGGGAACCCAGGGAGTCAGGGGAGTTGCACAGTGCTATAAAGGAAGTGGATCACAGGGCTCTGCTCCCACACACTCAGCCTGGGAATAGATGGGTGTTGGCGGGTTAACAGCTACAAAGGGAAGGAGGGCAACAAGGGAGGAGTTGATTCATTAGGACAACTTTTAGAGTGACTCAGAAGCCAGCAGAAAATAGCTTGTTCTTCCACTTCTGCCTCATTGTCAGGCCAGGAGGCACTTCCTCATTGCATACCCATAGGCACAGCAAAGGGAGGAGGAGGAAAGGGGATTTTTCAAGTTCCTGTGCCTATTCCAGCACTGAACACTGCATGTTTTTCACCATTTCACACATTTTGTTTCAAGTCCCGTCAGTATTTATTGAGCACCGACTATGTACCTGGCCCTTCACCTTATCATTCTTTCAGATTGTCAGTCTTCTGAACACAGGGCATGATGTCTTTCTGAAGTTCAGTATGTCCTGTGTCATCACTCCAAAAGCACTTGAACTGCTGCTGAGCACCTCAGCACATAATCTTGCTGTCCCTTGCGTACAGGGATGGCCCTCCCAAGCCCACTATCCACTGGGGAGGCGTGTAGCTATTTTTCTGGCTGACTTTATAATCATCCATGTCCATTCTCTGGGTTGGTCCTCTTTGTGAGAGCCACTGTGCAGTGAGCACATTATGACACAGGTTTAGAGAGTCCCACATCCTTGTTGGAAGTTCTTTACCATTTATTAGCTGGATGGCTTAATTTGACTTCTCTGAATCTCTTCTCATCTGTAAATTGGACGCCATGATATCTCTATCATACAGGGTAGGATAAATTTCTCATACAGTGATGAAGATTAAATAAAATACCATTATATGAAAGTACATAGAACAGTGATAACATGATAAATACTGGTTTACTTCCTTCAAAACTATGATTGCACAGGTGAAACACATCTCTTCATTAGACTGTAAACTGCATGAGGCAGAATGCATCTGCCTGGGAACTGTGTCTGCCTAGGTGAGTACTAGGTCCCTAACACTGTCTAACTGCTAATAATTGCTGAGATTAGCAATGGTATATTAAAGTAATACATGATTTATGCATTATACATACTTGTATTTAGTATACTGTATTTTTAAACAATGTCCTTACTATTATGTAACCAGCTGAATCAATCTGTGAGCTAAAGAGCAATCTATGGGAAAGGAATTCAGAAACTTTGACCTCGGGTAGGGATACAAAAAGGTATGTACGCTCCTCCCTGCCTGGGTTATTTGGTCCTGCCTACAGTTTGCTGCCATCAACAATGCTTTCCTGTGTTAACAGAACAGACATTCCTTGCATCCTGTACACGGTCCTTTGTTTCAGCTTCACTGCAAACGTCATTGTCCCACAGTATAATGAAGCCGAGGACGCCCAAAACCCTCCTTCATGTGACAGGCATAGTGTAGAAAAACTTAGGCACACACATTTGCAATTATTTGACTTCTGCTTGGAGGACAGGTGGGCTAGGTTTATTCTCTCCCGGGTGCCACCCTTGGGGCTCCAGGGCTAGTACACTCTTCTGCACATAACATGAAAGAGAAGGGTGGTCTCCTGGTGTTTCATCTTTGTGACTTTGGTTCCGCCACCCACACTCTCACGGGCGTCCAAGGAAAAATGGAGCAAAGAAGCACCTAGATACCTGGTTTCCTAATTCTAAAGCACACGCCAAAGCTCGCTTCATTTATTAACATTCTGAATAAAATCCCAATCAATCCGGCCATCAGAGCCCGCCATTCCTAACTCCCCATAAAGTCAGGGTTAGGCACCAAGCACTCGCCACGGTCCTGCCCATGGAGAGAAGGTGGAAAGTTGCAGAACCGGGGCGACGGGGCCTCGAGCCCACCCTCAACGCCGGGATGGAGCTGGGCCCTTCCTCCCGGAAGTGACGCGAGCTCGATCCCAGCCTGGCTCTCCCCAAACAAAAGGGATCTTGGGGCCCCGGGAGGAGCCTGAATGACACTGGAGAAGGCCCTCCTCCAGCGGGAGTGGATTGGGGCCGGGGCAGGGAGTGAGAGGCGGCGATTGGCCCTGGTGAATGCCAATAACTCCGCCGGGCGGTTGAGGGGGCGGGGCCTCGGGGGTGTGGATGCGGAGCTGGTGGCGGAGGCGGCGGGGAGCGGAGCCCGGAGCGCCGTGGAAAGGTAGGAGCCGCTAGCGCTGGGACACTGGTGGCCGGGAGGCCGGGTTCTCGAGGACCCCCCCAAGGATAGTCGCACCGGTAGCCTCCCGCCGGCGTCCCAACTGCCACTGGGCCCATCCCCTGAGGGGGCGGGGCCGTCTTCTCCACCTCCCAGTTTTCCCTGAGGAGGGGTCTCCTCATTCTTCCAGGGTCCTCGCAGCTTTTTGTCCGTCGTCCATTCCCACCTCCTCAGAAGGAGAATGTTCCTGACCGCCCTCGTTTCAAGCCGCCTCCTGCCCAGCGCCACAGCGTTGGCGGAGGACTCACAGGTTCCAATTCTTAGGCTGCCGCCCCACCCCTATTTGTACCCGCAGGAGGCCAGACATCCCTCCCTACACCTGTCCCTGCTCGCCAGGGTGGGACCGGGGCTTGTTTCCTCCGTAAAATAAAATCCGTGTTTTCCAAAAAAGAGAGGATGAGTCGAAACAAAAATCAAAGACCCGACCTAGACATCCAGTTCCACCGGCGCAGCGGCCTTCCCCCACTTCAGTTCTTCCCATCCCCCATTCTCTGATGCTGGTCTTCCTCCTGCAGCCCCTTCGGTGCGCTGTCCTCCCGTGGGGAGCGCAGAGATCTCCTGCTTAGGGACTTTTTTTTTAGACTCTGGAAAAAGAAGAAATAGTAAACTCCACCTCCCTCTTTCGCCCTTTGTACCTTCTCTATTCATTGTCGGAAACCCCCTCCCTGCTTTTAAGGGTTTTTAAGGTTTGTGTTGCGTTTCATTTTTCCTTTCCACCCTATTCCTTCCTCCAGAACTTGATGAAAAACCATCCTCTTAGATTTCACACTGAAGTGGGCGTATGGGATATCTGCAGAATTGGCATTGTGTGGGCAGGAATGCAGTGTGTATTGTTTGACAGTCAGTGAATAACGGCATGTTTTCAAATGGAACAGTAAAAATAAGTAAAGAAATAGCATTTGGTTAGGAATGAGTATATCCCAGTCTAGGGTGGGCTGGTCTGTGGCTCAAGGAGACTGCAGATAACCTTGAAGGTATACCACAGTTTGAAACAAAGGCAGGAAGTGTTTGAGAAAATTCAGGTTCACTCATCTAGGTTTATGATTAATCTGGTCCTGTGGCCTTTGATTACTCTCTAGCACCTCTTTTAGAGTGGGTTTTTTACCCCCTCCCAGGATAAATATACATATGTGATACTTTTGATTGGTTTTGCAATAACAGCATTATCTACCAAAATTTAGAGGACAAAAAGGAAGAGCAAGTTTTAAATCTCAAAGATAAAGAGTAAGTAAAGGCACAGTAAACTAGCTGCTCACATGTGTAACTACCAAAAAAGTTTCTGTAGTGTGCTAAAGATTTTGTCAAGTTGGTCTTCATTTCAGCAGGTGCTAAAGTACTGCTGATTTTGGCCTAATGTTAGTATCACTGAATCCCCAGTAATCATCTATGGCTAGTACTTTAAATAGTAAATTTGCCATTTTTTTTTTTAGCATCGTTTCTTTTGCTTTCAAGCCCAAATTCTATCTCACTGCTGTTAACCTACAGCCATAACTAACAGCAGTGAGATGAGATGCAAGAAGTTGGGATCACAGAGGGTGTTATTTTTTACCTGCCTGATTAGACTCCTTGAAGGTAATTATTTTTGAATAGTTAAGTTTGAAGGTTTCAGAGCAGTACTCACAGATCTGCTCAGTAATTGTTTCCAGATCTCCAGTAGGAATACAAAGAAGAAACTGTGGAGGGTCTCTCTGGCAAACACAGTGTACCCTGAGGGAGGGTAAGACATGGGCCCCTAGCAATAATTGCAGCAGAAAAAAAACTGAAAGCAGAACAGGAAATCCCAAAAAGATATATCTTATTACATGAGCAGGGAAGAGAAAATAAACAAAGGTAAGAGACAAAGGAAACCCAAGTAGTGGTGATTGCCAAGCTCTTGATAGAGAAGAAAAAGCAAATAATGCGTTTTAATTACTTGGTACAATAAGCAAAACCCATTTGATACACTTTGGGGTCTTGAAAATTTTTTCTCTAACTTTTTCAACACTTATTTGGTCATGTTAGATGAGCAAAACATTGTATACAGAGAATTTTTATGTGTGTGTTTCATGTATCTTATTGAATTGTAAGTTCTTTGAGGGCAGATCATTATTTCTTTTCATTTTTGTATCTTTCAGAGTTATCTGGTCCTATGCATATAATATGACTTAATGAATGTTGAACTTAGTTTGAAGCTGTTACCTTATGATAGACAAAAAAGATAATGAACTAGTAAGATGTGGCACAACTTGTTAGTATAAAGTCAGTCTACATGTTTGTGTTCATGTAACTTGATTTTCCCTATCTAATGTCTTATGAATCTCCAGTATTTTAACTGGCTAAAATACTGAATTTCCTAAAGAAAACACTGCTGGTTAGATAATTTAATTCTACTATCATGAAATTTGAACTAGACTTAGTGCTAGTTGTGTTAGGATTTTATTTTCCTATGACCCTGACCTGATGGGAATGAAGTGAACTCAGGAGAGGACCCTGGGAAATGACTGATTTGTGTTTAGGACTAGTTTAAGTGTTCATTTTCAAGTTTACTGATCTACTTTGGGTTTTTTTAACATGGCTTTTTGGTTGATTTTGTGCTTTTAAACTAGCCCTAATTATATGAACAGAAGCATAGGACAGTCTTGGGTCCCTAAATATAATTATATAGATCAATTATGGTAGGCATAATACACTCAGTCTACTGTGGGTTTGGGTCTTGGCTGAATCACACGTACAGGACTATCAGTCAATTTGCAGGATAACATTTGAATTCTTGGCTTCTCTGAGTGGAGCAGAATGGTGTTTCATGGGGGCTGCCATTAAATTGGTATAGGGTGGCATGAGACAAGAAGCAGAGATTTATTTCTAGAAGAAATTTGTCTAGTCTGTGGTGGTTGACCCCAGGAGTAGCTTGTCAGCCAGTTTTAATCTCCTTAATGTTTGCTGCTAATAACTAAAAATCAAGTCTTCCAAACTCAAGTCAAAGTATTTTACTGAAAAAATGGGTTATTTATAAAGAGGTTATGGTGTGTGGTTATTTACAGCACAGACTGTAAAGGCATTCTTGGGTTCAAATCCCACCTTTGCCACTGTTTCACTGGGTGACTTAGGCCAAAAACACTTTTCTGTCTTTACCATAATTCACTCTCAGTTTCCTCAACTTTAAGATGGAAATAATTTTTAGAGTTTTTTTAATATGAATACACACACATACCCCCTGTCTCCTCACCAAACAAGGTGCCCAGCTATAAAAAGCACTCAATGGGGGGAGGGGAGTAGTGCTTCAGACCTGTAATCCTAGCACTCAAGGTCAGGAGTTCGAGACCAGCCTGAGCAAGAGTGAGACTCTACTGAAAATAGAAAAATTAGCCAGGCTTTGTGGGTGAGCGCCTATAGTTCCAGCTACTCAGAAGACTGAGGCAGGATAATCATTTGAGCCCAGGAGTTTGAGGTTGCTGAGAGCTAAGCTGGTGCCAGGGCACTCTAGCCTGGGCAAAAGAGTGAGACTCCATCTCAAAAAAAATAATAATCATCATTAAAAAATAAATAAATAAAAAGCATTCAGTAATTGATAGGTATTGTTCTTACCTTTAGTTAGCTGTTGGCACATGAGTTAAAGAATTTGATGTTAAATATTCTTTTACTCCTTTAGCATTTTAGCAAAGAAGAATTAGTGTCTGATCTTAGTTATTGATTGAATTTGTTTAAAATTTTTAAATATATAGCTAAAATTCCTAAGTAGAGGGGCACAAATCTTGTGTGTATATGCCATGATCTCAGACATCTGAGCCAAGGATTTTTTAAGACAGTGTAAGAGTTTGTATGTTTAATAATTTTGTCATTGAAGTTTGGAGTTTGTATGTTTAATAATTTTGTCATTGAAATTATCTTTCTTGAGTTTTTGGCCTCTAGGGAAAAAAGGCAAGTGATTCAACCAGCTGATAGCTTCTTTCTGAATTATCACTTGCTCCACTCCAAGCTCTGCTGTAGCACCATCCTGCACATCATATAGTTTTGTGGATATTGTGATTACTGTGCAGGATTGTATCTTCTGTAAGATTTAAGGGATTTTTAATAGTAATTTTGATTAAAATAATTTTTGCCTTTTGAAGACAACCTGCCCTGATGCCACCAAATTAAGGAGTGATTATAGGAACACCCAAAGCTAGGATGAGAAGAAAACAAGGGTGGAGAGTTAAGAGTGGAAATGGGATAAGGTGAGGGCGAGAGTTTATGGATTGAAGAAGACAGCACTACAAGCAGCCATTGAAGTAAAAAAGCAACACATTGTATTATGGTTCTTCCCTGCCAATTATTTCCAAACTCTACATTTCAGGTACAAAGCTAAAGCTTTCAGTCCGAGTGTGTTCTTTTACTATTGAATTTTGGAGGCACAAAGAACATAATCCTTAATAAATTTAAAGAATATAACCCTTAATTGTTATTGAGTTTAATAGAAACTAGAAAGGAAAATGGAAAAGCACAGAATGATGGAGTTTACAGACAAAGACTCCTGACCTTGAGCCTTGAGAGCTTCTGTTGTGATCTTTGTTAAGATGCAGGGAAAAAGTAGGATGAAGTGTTCTGAGTTTACCCACATAGAAAGGTCAGAGCCAGGGAAGGAAAACAGAAGGGAGAAGTGAGGACAACATGTTTTAATAGGGGAGAAGAAGTACAAGGGCGAGAAGGATGAAAGATAATTGGCAGGTTAAGTTGTAGGAAAAAGACACACTGACTTTTTTTGGTGGGGTTGGGTGTTTCATTATTCCTGTTTCTTTCTGTTACAGCAGGTGCTATAGAAGTGGCAACAGAACCAGTCTAGTTCCTGATTTAATATTTGAGGGTACAGAAATGTTCTGACTTAGTCATATATATCAGCTTCCTCTTGTCCTAAGTTGAGGGCACAGAAGAAATTCCCTTAAAAGGCTCTATCTCCAAAGGCTTCTCTACTTCTGAGCCCTCACCACATAAGCCTTCTCTTAACATGTTCCTCTTGGGGGTCTGATTACTTCTAATTCAGCATGTCTCATATCACAGTCATCATTTTCCCCTAAAACTAGTTCCTTTTTCTAATATCCCTGTTTCTGTTAATGGCATCATCATTCTAGTCACCCAGTCTCAAAACCTCAGCTGATCTGGGATTATTTCTCCTCTTGTCTCACTAAATAGAATCAGTCATCAAGTTACCGTAAGTAAATTCTTTCTTTATAATGTCTCCTGTATCAGTCTTTTCCATTCTTACTATCACTATCCAAGTTCATACACTTTTGCTTAAATTTTTTTTCCTAACTGCTCTTTCTGCTTCTAGTTTCTCTTCAGTCAGGTCAGCTTTGTCATTTCATTGTGATACTCACCTGATTAAAAATGTTTAGTGACTCATTTTAAGAAAGGCCAGTTGTGTCGGCTGGGATTGAAGATACTGTACATTTCTTTCCAACCAGCATTTTTTAAATATCCCTTTGAACCAGAGACTGCTAGGTGCTAAGTTTCAGCAAGTTGAATAGACAGAGTAGTTGCCCAGACGAGTTTAGAGTTTCGTGAGACAGAAGGCAGACATGTAAACAGATGAATTGATGTAATAGAATGAGAAACTGCTCCTGAGTTATGAACATAGATATATGTCCAATACACATTTTATTTAATGTAAAAAATAGTTGTGATATTCTTAGAAAACCCAGTTCTCAGCGATTACAAAATTGTGACTTGATTAAAAGTTGTAAAATCCTGTGGAAGCAAAGGCATGTTTTTCACCTGTATGCTAAAAGCACAAAAAGCTAATCTAAGGAAAAGAATGTCCTTTTCTTTTCCCAAGCAGTGTGCAGATACCATTGGCCCAGACATGTGTTGAAGATATCCCTAGGACAACTTCCTCAGGAATTGGTCAGGCCTTCTCTGTGAGTAGATCAATCTGCCAAATCAGAAGTAAATTTGTTTTGATTTGTAAATTATACACATGAATGAGGCACTGATGACCCATTGAAAAAAGAAAAACTTTACAGATGTAACCAAATGTATGTTCTTGTAGGACAGTGGTTCTCAACCTTCCTAATGTCTCAACCCTCTAATACAGTTTCTGTGGGTCACGACCCACAGGTTGAGAACTGCTGTTCTAGGATGAGAAATGAGAGAACTGACCAATCACTAACTTATTTAAACCACGCCCCCTGTGAGAATGTCTTATTATTCCTATTATATAGATGAAGAACTAAACCCAAAGGTTAAGTGGATTAAGAAACGAGCAGCAGAGCCATGATGCAAACAGCTCTGCTAAATTCCAAAATCCATGCACTTTCCACGACAACACATTGTTTCCCAAGAGAGTTACTGCACCTGGAGAACCTTAGAAAAAACAATTGCTAAATTGTTGTTGGGCATATTCAAATGATACCAAATTGTTAAACTTTTTTTCTAATCGGTCACCTGATTTAGAATGCTACATATAGAAGAAGAACATCACTGGTTATCTTTCTTTTAGGCTTTTATGGAGTATTTTGCAGTTTAATCAGAATCAGGTTATGGTAACAGCCAAAACACAGAAACTTGAACTGTTTTCTGGTTAAATACTTCATACCATACTCTCTGTGGGGTTTCTTCCCAGTTTGGAATCCCAGTGGAGTCCATTTGAAGGGGGCCTCTACAATTGTGGCCCATGAATCATTTTGCAGGAAATAAAATCAATTTACATGTTCTTGTACTTTCATGTTATTGTACTAATCATGGTAGCCTTATTTTAGAAAAGCAAGAATTCAGTGACCTGATGGACAGATGATAAAGACAGAAACATTTATATGAAATCATGTTATAATTTTATTTAAATTAAAGCAAACTAACAAATATTGTTGAAATGATTCTATTGGTAATATTCTGATGTTAAAAGATAGCTGTTTTGAAATTTTAAATGAAAAAATTTAATCATATAAAAACTATTATTTATATTCATTAACATCCATTCCAGTAGCTTAACTAATATAGTTCTTCTGGTTTGTTCTTGTCTGAGATGAAAATACTTCAAAGGGTGTAAACAGATATCCTGGTAGACAGACCTGTTTTTAAATAGCTTTGTGCTAATGTCCTCATTTGGGAGGAAGATGTTTGAATGTTTGTTTATGGGCATAAGGCTGCTTTCTTCTTTTCTTTAATATACATATAAATCTTGCTAGCACCATATGAGAGGGACAATGAGAGAAAGAGACAGTTGTACACAAACACACAGATTCACCAGCGATGCTTGAGTCTTAGAACTAAACAGAACAAAAACCTGATACCTGTCATGGTGTGCCCGAAAATGAATTAGACTGAGTGCTGGACCTTTTATTTAACTTTATTCAACTGTATTCTAAATGTATTCTTTAGTATTCATCTAAAATGAGCACACTGAATTAGATATTCCCAGCTTTGTGAATCATATTTTAGCTGAGATTTTTCACCCTAGAGATTCCTAAGGCTGATAAAATGGGAAGATCACATGTCAGCAGTAGTTACCAAGTACCAGTGGTTATCAGGGAAGTCTCTGGGGTCAGTTTATCTGGGTTCAATCCCGTTTCTGCCACATAAAAGCTGTGAGACTTTGAGCAAGTGATTTAGCCTCTGAGCACAAGCATTCCTGTGCTCAGGAACACACAGGGAATGATGTATTAAAGGGGATGATGATGATGATGATGAATTTGTTTGTAATGAGTATGGCATCCATCACCTAAGGTTGTTGTGGAGATTGAATTAGTTAATACCTCTACATTGATTTTATTTTTAAGTCATACACTTAGAACACTGTCTAGCACATATTCATATTTAGCCCAATAAATGTTTATCTTTCGTCATTATTACCATAATTGCTTGAATTCTGAGAAAAACTATGCTATAGAACTCTGAAGTGGTAATGATTACTATTGATAGTGAAATTGCATAATTACTAATTTCTGTATTAAACATAAATCTAGATACTCTGGTATCCTAGAATCTGCTTTGAATATAAATAGAATACTATATATTAGAATGGAGTACTACAGTATTATAAATGTTCACCTTACAGGGTACTAGCTTAATTATAGAACTGGTCTTTTGATACTACTACTTCAAAGTATATTTTGACAGTATTGGATAAACAAGCATCTTGATCTTTTAGCATCAATGTGATTTCTAAGTGCACTATTTATATTTCAGAATAACTCAAAACATCCTTCCTCAAAGGATCCTGAAACTGATAATCTCTAAAAATGTTCCAAAACTATTTTGTGATATATAATGCTGCCAATAGTTATGACTGAAAAAAGCAGACTGATAAGACAAAGCAAGGTATTCTGAGAAATAGTGTATTATGGTGCTCTCCTAGTGAGGGGAAAGCTTAGATCACCTTACCTGAAATTAGGTTAGATAAGTAGATCTAATAGTTTTGAAAGTAAGTGGTTAGCACGTTGTGTTACTCTTCTAGGGCTGCTATAAGAAAGTACCACAGACTAGGCAACATAAATGATGAAATTAATCACTACTCTAGAGTCCAGAAGTCCAAGATCATCATGTCAGCAGAGTTGATTTCTTCTTCTTTGGCTTATAAAGTTGGCTGTCTTCTCCCCATTATCTTCACATCATTCTGCCCTGCCTCTGACCTATTTGTATCCAATTTTCCTCTTATAAGGACACCAGTCATATTGATTAGGGCCAACCCTAATGACCTCATTTTAACTTAATTACCTCTTTTGAGACCGTATCTCCAAATGCTGTCATATTCTGAGGTACTGGGGGTTAGCACTTCAATATACGAGTTTTGGGGAGGCACAGCTCAGCCTATAACATGTGTTATAGGGATACAAATATCCCATTAATATCTTTTATCATCAGAGGAGACAAGCTTGATTTGAGATATTGGTATTAAATCTTAACATTGCTTAATATTGTATAATTCAATGAAATAAGATTACTTTTTAGACCTCAGTTTTAGAACTTTTATAAATAATAGCAAAAATAGCTTACTTTAACAAAGGTACAAAAGTCTGGCTTTCTTGATTAGGAAATTATTTTCTGATAGCATGTTGACAAGTTTTTCAACTGACCCTAAAACACCAGAGAGGAAAGAGAGAGACTGTTTGGAATATTGTTACTCTCTTACCCCAAATGCAGAAATAATCCTCTGACAAACCGAAAGTGCCAGAGGATGGGAGTTAAGTCTTTTGAAATAGTCAACATAATGTGTCAACACCTTCAACTCCCTGATATGTGGTTGCTTTGAATACATTTTTTAAAATAGTGATGCACGTTTATCCATATTTAGATTTAGTATTTATAAATGTGTCAAGTTTCTTGTTATTGTTATTTCATATATACTAGGTTTTTAAGGAACATTATCTAGAGGAAAGCTGTCAGAAGCATCTATTTTGTATGTCTTTTTGAGTTTTTAAGAATTAACTTGTCGGGTGCATCTGTGGCTCAAAGGAGTAAGGCGCCGGTCCCATATGCCAGAGATGGTGGGTTCAAACCCAGCCCTGGCCAAACCCATAAAAAAAAAAAAAAAAAATTAACTTGTCTCCTATATTTTGAGTTTGTTTATATGTATGTGAAAGAGTCTTTACGTAATTGGAACAAATTTCCTTTACATCTTTGCTCATATCTGATAACTAATTCTAAAAACTTACTGAATTACCTAAATCTGAGTC
This sequence comes from Arctocebus calabarensis, assembly GCA_963573935.1. Lineage (NCBI taxonomy): Eukaryota > Metazoa > Chordata > Mammalia > Primates > Lorisidae > Arctocebus > Arctocebus calabarensis. The sequence continues at coordinate 39,008 of CAUYON010132008.1, forward strand.
AGTTGCAGCTGAAGAAAAAAATGTCTTAAGTTTGATGTCTGAGTATATAATAGGGGTGATTTTTGTTTTTGCAAGTATGATCTCCTAGTTAAAATAACTTCATTTTTAAATATTAGCCTGGTTGATTTTTTTTTTTTTAAAGACACTCTCTGTCACCCTGTGTAGTGTGCTGTGACATCATAGCTCACAACAGCCTCAAACTCTTGGGCTCAAGTGATCCTCTTAACTCTGCTTCCCAAGTAGCTGCGACAGCGGGCGCCTGCCATAACACTTGGCTAGTTTTTAGAGATGGGGTCTCCCTGTTGCTTAGGCTGGTCTCAGACTCCTGGGCTCAAGTAATCCACCTGCCTTGGCCTCCCAGAATGCAACCTGTTTGATTTTTTTAAAATACATCTGTATGTATTTTTGTGTCTTTCAGAACTAAGAGTCATCTGAAAATGTTACTTTCTCTTTGATGTTCCATGTCACCCACAACTTGGAAAGAAGTAAAGCCTTTAGTTCCATATAAAGATATACTTACAATCAGATACTAGACAGACAAACAACTTGCTATGCTCCGCCCTGCCCTGCCCTGCCGTGCCCTTCTGCTTACATAGTTAGAGAAGCTGTTTAGGGAGTTTCTGTTCCTGCCATGGAATCTCAACAAGGTAAAAGGGCAACATGCCTGTTAGGGAATTGATTCAGAATTCCAGAGCAGAAACTGAGACTCTTTCAAGAAGGAAGAAGCATAACCAGAACCAGAATGAGTAGAGCTTGGGTATTATCCACAGAAGGGAAAGAGTCAGGCTAAAATAAGCAGAGCCCAAGCCACACCACCATACTTCAGGGCAAAATCAGCATACAGTTAAGGAGGTACAATGTATGCGTGGGGGGGGGGGTGCTTCTTGATACTCATAACTCTTCTAACTGTTGCCACGTGAAAATTCATCTAGAAAGACTCATGCTTTCCTGCCTATTGCGTCTGACTTAGTAAGACAAAGGCTATGAATAGACTACATGGAATGCTGAGAAAATTCATTTTAAATCACATACTGATAACATATAAATAAGTTTCATACTTAGCCCATAAATGGGCTTATTTTTCCAGGGTTTTAAAATATGTATAACTTTATATATTTTTATTATATGTATTTATACATGTATTTTTAATTGAGAAAACTACAAAGCTTTATATTGCTGTACCAGAGTATATGATAATGTATCCTGACAACTTGTTCACAACTTTTCTAAAGAAAGCTGGGTCTTGGAAGGAATGAGCTAAGATCTAGTTGAAATAATCTTGTCTTTCAAAGTCACTTAATGGATGATGACAAAGATAAGGAACAGCTTTTTTGGAGATAAGGAGGAAATAAGTCTGTAGGAGATTATGATGTGGCATGTCAGAAGTCTGGCAATCATATTTCTAATAAAGAATATGTGCCTAGAAACATTTTTCTGGGTAGAAATTGTTAGAATAGTTGATTCGTTGCTTTGCCTATATGTTGAAGGTTCTGTATTCTTGAGTGCACGACAAATTCATACTTCCTCTCCTAAGTTGAGAGAGTCATAATTAGCTTAATGACTGATTCTTGGTTTAATGAACTGACTATGAATTTATTGCTATGTTATTTCTCACTTTGACACTGTCCCTATTTCAGACTTAGTGACTTAAAATATGGACAAAAAATACATTGTATCAAATAAAATTAAGGCTGGATCTAGTATACTGTTAGGAAAACATACAAAATTTAAATGTGATCCAACGTTTTATATATATTTATATATACACACACATATACATATATATATATTTTTTTTTTTTGAGACAGTGTCTCACTATGTCACCCTCAGTAGAGTACTGTGGCATCATAGCTCACACCAAACTCTTGGGCTTAAGCAATTCTTTTGCCTCAGCTTCCCAAGTAGCTGGGACCACAAGGAGCCACCACAACATCCAGCTATTTTTTTTGTTGCAATTGTCATTGTTGTTTAGTAGGCCTGGGCTGGGCTCAAACCCGCCAACCCTCCAGCCACTGAGCTACAGGTGCCAAGCCTAATATATATATATTTTTTGAGACAGAGTCTCACTGTGTCACCCTAGAGTGCTATAACATCATAGCTCACAGCAACCTCAAACTCCTGGGTTCAAGCAATTCTCTTGCCTCAGTTTCCCTAGTAGCTGAGACTGTAGGTGCCCACCACAATACCCAGCTAGTTTTTCTATTTTTGTAGAGATGGGGGTCTCATTCTTGCTCAGTCTGGTCTCAAACTCCTAAGCTTAGACGATCTATCCACCTTGGCCTCCCAGAATGCTAGGATTACAGGTGTGAGCCACCATGCCCAGCACCAACATTTAATATTTGGATATAAATGCAGAAGACTAGAAGCTGGAATTGTGTTAATCGGCCTTATAGACAAAGTTGAGATAGTGAGAAGTTGCTTTGTTTATTTATGGATTGTCATACAATATTTTTTATATGAAGTTGGCTGATTGAAATGTTCAGTTGTAATAATATTTCTGTAAGTGTGCATAAATCATGATGATTTAAGCAAATAGGCTTTTGTTTTGGGGGGGATTTTGTTTTTTTTTGAGACAGAGTCTCACTTTGTCACAATAGAGTGCAATTGTATCATAGCTCACAGCAACCTCAAACTCTTGGGCTTAAGCAATCCTCTTGCCTCAGCGTCCCAAGTAGCTGGAACTACAGGTACCCCCCACAATGCCTTTAGAGATGGGGTTAAACTCCAGAGCTCAGGCAATCCACCGGCCATGGCCTCCCAGAGTGCTAGGATTACAGGCATGAACCACTGGCTGGCGTTTAAATAGGCTTTTGTTAATTAAAGGAGAGAGAGTCAGTTTCTTCTAGTGACATTCAGACATTAGTGTTTGAAGTAGAAGTGGTCATCTTGAATTTAAAAAGCTTTAAAAGGCACCCTCCTTCCTTAATTATAGTTACAACAAGGAATTCAGATTCCTGACATTTTTCATATGTTTTTCAACTTCAATTAAAGAACTATTTTCTTCTTTCTTGTCAGTGTGAACCAACATTTGTCAGATTTCACCAGCTATAATGACAGTTGACATTAATGGGATTTACCAAATTTTTACACTATAGTCACATGGACAACAAATTTTTTTTTTATTTTGCAGCATTGGACACTTTTCCACCTTGCTGATGGCATTTTAAATGTATTTGTCAATTTTCCAAAATTGTAACTGAAGAAAATTCTTGAGGACTAAAGTGTGACTCTGCCAATTTTCAGGTCAGTATCATCACCACCAATCCCTACCCTCAGGAATATCTCTGCCATCCTAAAATGTAATGCAGTTATACTACCTTCCATTTATATCTCAGACAAACGTTTATTGCCATGTCCTATATATTGAGATTAGATTAAAATGGTAAAACAGAAGGAATTATTAAATTTTAATATTTATAAGGAAAGGTTATTAGAGTATGCAAAAATAGATCTGTTGGTTCTTGAGTTACACAGCAGTAGTTGTTTTTTTCCTTCAATGTAATATTTGTATTATATTCACTTCATGTAGACACTAAACTAAATGAGTTGGTCCTTATAGGTAAAATGTTCCACTTATTAAAGATTTTGTACATAAGTGATTGACTCACACAGAGATAACAAGTAAGTGTATTATTCTTTATGTCATTGACAAAGAGTCTGTCGCTCTGGGTAGAGTGCTGTTGCATCACAGCTCACAGCAACCTCAGACTCCTGGGTTTGAGCAATCTTCTTACTGCAGCTTCCTGAGTATCTGGGACTACAGGTGCCTGCCACAACCTTCAGCTAATTTTTTCTACTTCATTAGTAGAGACAGGGTCTCACTCTTGCTCAGGTTGGTCTCAAATTCCTGAGCTTAAGCAATCTACCCACCTCATCCTCCCATCCCAGGATTACAGACATGAGCCAGTGCACCCAGCTGGTTGAACTGCTTTAAAGTGACTCTAAACATTGTTTAATTGTATTAAGATATATATTTATTATAACAGATGAAAGAGTAATTTAATTGGGTTTTCTAACAAATAATACTTGATTTTTAACAAGAAGCTTAATGTGGAACCAAGAAAGATTTCCCAGCTATAAATGAGCAGCTAAAGGTATTTCTAAGAGTATTGATCTTGACTGTCCACAATTTTAATAATAGCTTTCTTAAATTCTTTTGGAAAATGAGAGTGGATAGTAGTTATTAATAATTAAACCACCATTTAGCTGGTATTTGGAGTGTGGTAAGACATTTATTAACTCAATCTCCAAAGCAACCCTGTGAGTTAGATATCATCATCCCTTTTTCATAGATTAGAAAACTGAGAATCAGAAAATTTACTCAGTCGCAAAACTGGGAAGATGGAGGTTTGGGATCTGACTGCAAAGCCACATCCTCTTTCCATTGTAAACTGTAGCTTTATTAGGTGTGTTTGGGTTTTTCTGGGTTTTGGGGGGAGGGTTGTTTGTTATTTTTAGTTTTAGACTAACTGTTATGAGACATAGCTCTAATACAATAGTGAGAATCACTAGTTGATCAAAAATTCACTAGTTAAGAAGTTAGCGGTCAGAGCTGAGGTTACATGTCCTTAAATACAGACTAACAACAAAGTGTACATGTTTTTCACTTAAAGGCTGTAACTCTGGAAGGAGCCAATGACTTTTGTATGCCCCCTAAAACTTAAAAGAGTAAGGAATTACTGGAGGGTATATGAACTACTCATATTGTGATTCACTTTAGGAAAAACTATGATAGTGGGAATTTAGAAGTAAAAAATGGGAGAGGGAAGATAGTATTTGTTGTACTTTAGGAGTTAGAAAATATATCTTTCCATATATGACATCTGACAGTTAAGTTTGCTGATTCGTTCTAGAAAAAGTACTACATACCTCATTGCTGAATATCCTATAGTCACTTTCAAAGTACTCCGCTTGGTTTTTTGTTGAGACAGGATCTCACTTTGTCACCCTCAATAGAGTGCTGTAGGGTTGTGGCTTACAGCAACCTCCAACTCTTGGACTCAGTTCTCTTGCCTCAGCCTCCCAAGTGGCTGGGACTGGAGGCACCCGCCACAACACCTGGCTATTTTTAGAGATGAGGTCTCTCTCTTGCTCAGGCTGGTCTTGAACCTATGAGCTCAGGGCATTCCACCTGCCTCAGCCTCTCAGAGTGCTAGGATTACATCGTGAGCTATGATGGGGCGTCATGGTGAAACTCTGTCTCAAAAAAAAAAAAAAGAAAAGGTCACAGGTTTTGGGACCAACAATCCTTGACTTTAAACTCTGCCATAATTTGTCTTAATGGACAAATTACTTAACTCTCATCCTGTTTCTTTATTTGTAAAAATGGAAATAATATTTACCTTGTTAGGAAGAAATGTACTCAAGAGATTACATTAGTTGTCTGTCATCTATTTTTCATATGATACTGAAAGAAGGATGATTAAATACCACATCTATCCCTCTTTCCTATCCAACCAATTTATGATAATTCTATTTCTGGCTCAAGATTGCTATAGTATCACTGATACTGAATATGGATTGTTTATAAAATCTATAAGTTGAGAAATTATTTGTATTGTTACTCTGTTAAACTGCCTTTGTCATTAAATAATGATGAAGGAAGGCATTGGCTTAAAATGCTAAGAATAAAATTGGGGCTGAAATAGTGTCCAGAGAAAAATTTATCTTGTAATACTAAATAAAACTATCTGTTAAAGTGTAAAAAAAAAAAAAAAAAAAAAAGCAAAGTACTCCCCTTAGGAAGCTATGTACCAGTACCAGCACCTAGTCTACCCTTTAAAGCAATTTTGGAACTCTTTTTTTGGGAATGACCCCATCAGAGCTAGTGTCATATTATCCTTGATATTCTGAATGTCATCAAAATATCCTTCTTTCACTGTTTCCGTTATCATCCATAAAGAAAAGTCATTGGGGGCCAGATCAGATGAATAGGGAGGGTGTTCCAGTACAGTTCTCTGTTTACTGGCTAAAAATTCCCTCACAAGCAGTGCTGTGTGAACTGGTGCATTGTTGTGATGCAAAAGCCATGAGTTGTTGGCCAAGATCTATAGTTAAGATTTTCCTGTTTCTCTATCCATAATTATTTGGTCTACCATGCTTATTTGACATAAAATTTGATGAATTTTTGCAATGTTTTTGTGAGTTCTGTTCATTACTGGCTGCCCTGACTTCATCAGTGACACTTTCTTTCCTCCATTTGTATACTACCATTCTTCTCGTGGCTTTATCCCAAAAAACTTGGATTAACATGTTACTGATTTCATTTCTACTCTTGCTAAGTTTAAAAAATTTACAAATGTTTGATCATTGCTCTAATTCAAGCTCTAACATTCTCATGAGGGCACCCCAAAACATGCAACAACAATGATGAATGCCACTCAGCAAGACACCACACATTGACACAAACACAGCTGTGAGACACTAATATACTAACGTTATGAAAACTTACCAAGTGCTTGTATAGTGCTACCAACGTAAGCACATGGTGGTGGCAAGTTGCAAACTTAATTGTTAGACCTCGTACACTAATCAGAAGATCCTTCAAAGATTGTACACTGTCTGTGTCTGGTTTGTGAGAAATTAATCTTGTGGAAAGGATTGAGTTTGTGTCTTGCAGTTTTCCACTAACATTTCTGAACATGCAAATCCTCTTAGAAATGTGAACTTATTAAGCCAAGTTTAGTTTGTAGTAGCCTGGCCAATTAAGATGTTTAAATGATATATTTTAAGAATTCATTTTAAAATATGTTTGCGTGTGATAGCATTAAGTCTAGCTTACCATACAGAATATAAAAATTGTGATAGTCATTGTCTCTGAAAGAAGACAATTTATTTTATTTGTTTATTTGGCAATTGAGTCTCACTCTCTTTTCGGACTAGAGTGCCATGGCATCAGCCTAGCTCACAGCTATAAGTGCCCACAACCATGCCAGCTAATTTTTCTATTTTTAGTAAAGATGGGGTCTCACTATTGCTCAGGCTGGTCTTGAACTCCTGAGCTCAAGCAATCCTACCAGCTCAGCCTCCCAGAGTCCTAGGATAACAGCGTGAACCAAGCTAAAAGTAAACAATTTAAAGAAAAATTTCTCCCATATTCCCACCAAACATTATCTTGGCTCAGATTTTATTTCAGCCAATTGAAGAGGGATGCCAAAATTTTTTATATACAGTTTTGGAATTTCGTTTTTGGTTTTTTGTTTGTTTGTTTGTTTTTATTAAATCATAAATATACAGATCATGTATACATTGATGCATTTATGGGTTACAATGTGCTAATTTCATATAGAATTAGGAATACTTTCATCATACTGGTTAATATGTACGTCATCTCCTTTACTTAATTATTGTGTTAAGACATTTATATTCTATACTAATAGATCCGACATGTACCCTTGCATTATGCACCATAGGTGTGATTCCACCATTCACCCTCCCTGGATCTGATCTCCCTCCTTCTCTACCTCCACCTCCATCCTTCATCTTGGGACATAGTTATGATCTACTCTTCATATGGAGTGTGAGTGATTGTAAATTGGTTTCACAATAGTACTGAGTACACTGGATATTTTTCTTCTGTTCTTGAGATATTTTACTAAGTAGGATATGTTCCAGCTCCATCCATGTAAACGTAAAAGAGGTAAAGTCTCCATCTTTTTTAAGGCTGCATAATATTCCATGGTGTACATATACCACAATTAATTAATCCATTCATGGGTCAATGGGCACTCGAGCTTCTTCCATGACTTGGCTATTGTGAATTGAGCTACAATGAACAATCTGGGGTAGATATCTTTGTTATCAAGTGATTTTTGGTCTTTTGGATATACACCAAGTAGAGGAAATTGCAGGATCAAATGGCAGGTCTACTTTTAGATCCCTGAGTATTCTCCATACTTCTTTCCAAAAGGGATGTATTAGCTTGCACTCCTACCAGCAGTGCAGAAGTGTTCTCTTTTCTCCACATCCACACCAACATCTCTGGTTTTGGGATTTTGTTATGTGAGCCACTCTTACTGGAGTTTAATGGTATCTCAAAGTGGTTTTGATTTGCATTTCTCTGATGATTAAAGATGATGAGCATTTTTTCATGTGTCTATCAGCCATGCATCTATCATCTTCAGAGAAGCTTCTATTCAAGTCCCTTGCCCACAATGAAATGGGATTACTTGTTATTTTCTTATTAATAAGTTTGAGTTCTCTGTGGATTCTGGTTATCAAATCTTTGTCAGAAGCATAACCTGCAAATATCCTCTCCCATTCTGAGGGCTTTCTGCTTGCTTTACTTACTGTGTTCTTGGCTGTACAGAAGCTTTTTAGTTTGATCAGATCCCAGTAATGTATTTTTGGTGTTGCTTCAATTTCCTAGGAGATCCTCTTCATAAAGTATTCTCCCAGGTCAGTTTCTTCAAGTGTTTCTCCTGCACTTTCTCTAAGAATCTTTATAGTTTCATGTCTTAAGTTTAAATTTTTTATCCAGTGAGAGTCAATTTTTGTTAATGGTGAAAGGTGTGG
>CAUYON010132010.1:0-15611 GCA_963573935.1 Arctocebus calabarensis
ATAGTGATCAAGAAAATGCCATGAAGGCTATCTGTAACAGTACGATGAAAACATTTCTGAATGTATATGAATCATGCCCTATGATTGCACCAATGTACAGAATTATGATTCAATAAAATTATTAAAAAAAAAAAAAAAAGACCATAGAAACCACCTCCAGCAACCCTAGCAACTTCCCAGACCTATTGACTTATCCACTTGCCTTTGTCCCTACTCTCGACCCCAAGTCCTGGTCACCAGTACTTAGAGGTGGTCCAGTACCTACAGCTAGACCAGGCCCCTTCATGGAAGACAATGGGATCTAGAATTAGCTGGGCTGTCAGAAACTCAATATTCAAGGTCCCTGGGAGCTCTAGGGCAGCCTTGTGCCATTTGAGCTTTGGCCTTCCCTTGGCCCCCCTCTAAAACACTGAGTTTCTGCCTTGTTTCCTGACTGGCACTGCAGTACCTTGGGGACCAGAACCCTGACCTCCTTTGCCTGCTTCATCTTACACCCCCAAGGAAATGGATCCTTCTTATACCACCAGTCCCTGCTTAGGGTTACACACCAAATGCAATGAGCACCCAGAAAGGGAAAGGAAAGATGGGGTGTTTCATTAAGGTTCTCTGTGTGCCAGGCTCTGTGCCAGACAGGGGCCGTACTTCCCTGCCTTAATTACTTAACACATCCAACAACCTTGCAAGGTGAGTAATAACATCATCATTTTACAAATGAGAAACCAAGGCTCAGAGAGGTTAACTAAGTCACCAATATCGTGCCAGGGTGGAAGACCTAGTCTGATGTAAAATCCCATGCTGCTAACAAGGGTGCCCCAGGGTTATGACAGTAACATCTTCACCTTACTCACTTTCCAAGGGTGACCCTACAGGAGATGACACCATCTCCATTTTATACAGCACTGATACCCAAACAGGTGAAGCAGTGTGTTCAAACCCCTCAGCAGTTAACAATACTAGCACCCAATACAGCGTACACTATGTGCCCAACGTCCTGCTAAGCGCTTAGCATGGGCTGTCACATTCCATTCTCATAATACTATAAGAAAGTACTATCATTATTATCATTCCCACTGTAAAGATGGGGAAACTCAGACTCAGCAAGCTAAAACAAATTACCCAAAGTCACTGTAGTAAATACCTGTCCAGCAGCTACACCCATTTCCCCATTCCCAGAGTGCCCCATTTTTGTCCAGGTGCCCGCACTCTCCAAGTGATTCAGGGAAGCATAACCCTTGGAATCTTCATTACTCTGAGCCAATCATGTCCCTTTCATCCTGCCAGTGATTGGTTTAGGAAGAAGCATGTGACCCAGTTCTGGCCAATAGGATATGAGGATAACCTGCTGAAGTACTTCGGGAGAAAGTTTCCTTACCCTTAAAAAGAGACATCCACTTATACCCTCACATTAACCTGAGATAAATTTAAAATTAATTAATAAAGAGGGGTGCCCCCTTCTTCTACTTGATGTCATCATTTCTGAAAGTGATGACTAGAACTACACAGCCATCTCGCCACCACTATGACCAGAATGTGCCAAAATGCAGAGAACAGCCAGAGAGGTGGAAAGGACCTGGGTTCTTATTATTTAAGCCCCTGACGTCATGCTTTTCTGTTACTTACAGCCTAACTGACCTACCAAAAAAGAAAATGACCTTCAGTCTCTCTGTAGACTCAAAGCTTGTGTCTGTACACTACTCAGCTATCGAACTAGAGGGACACAGGATGGTTCTGTGCCCTCAGCCTTGGGCCTGCCTGGTTTATTCCTACATAGAAAACACAGGCCAGGGCCCAGGCCCAGCCCAACTGCACAACCTTGAATGGAAGTCCCAAAGGACAAGGATCCCAGCAGGACCCTTCAGCAGATGACCCACAATGGAGGGAAGATCCTGGAACCAGCCACTGCCCCCTGGGAACCCAGTCTCATTTCATTCTCCATTTCTACTGCCTTCCTCTGCCATTGCCCCATAAATCTCCAGTTTATTAATCCTTTACATGAAGCAGTCGGTGTGGGATCCTGATTTACTTCCTGTTCATAAAACGCTGAGAAATTAAAGATGGAAATTACCCAGAAGGACCCTGAGCCTCCAGTGGGGAGTCCCAGAGCAATTGCTGGCCCCAAACCAGGTCCTCTCTGCCCTTCCCACCTTCCCAGCTCCAGTGATGTCATTCACTGTCCTCACCCCACAACCCAGAAGCATAGGGCCCTTTCCTGCACGCAGACACCTCTCAACCCCTCCTCTGCACAAAGCAGGAGAGGAAGTTCCATGGTTTCCCTGAAAACCCATTTCAGAGTCTCCTATTTTTTGAAGATTTTCTTCTTAAATAATTTTGCTACACATGGGGGAGGGGATCAAGTTGGGGACAAAAAATAAAGCAATTCAAATGTCAAAATCTGTAATAAATCCAGAGACATGACCAGGAGGGAAAATGGAAACTGACTACCCTCCCAGAGGTCTTAAGTTCCCATGATCACCCTCATTTCTCCTTCTTCTCTGAGAAGCACCACTTCCCCCCAACACCTTAAGACCCTGCAGGTACTCAGAGCACTGCTATTCTCTAACAGCCAGCAGACCCTGGATCCTCCTAACAGGATCCTAGAGGAGTCTCAAGACTGCCCAGTCTCCCACACTTCACAGATTACCCCTCAATTGGCTGCCAAATGCTACTTCCTCCCCACAGGTGTAGGAGTGCCACGGGCACACATCAGAGTTCCATCTCAAGGCCCAACACTGCCCCGGACCAGCATGACAAAAAATCCTCAGTCCCCACTACATGCCAGAGATAGCACCAGGTACAGGCTTCCTCTCTGATCAGATCCCTGAGGCTCTTAAGTTATAGGACTGCAACAGGTACAGAGCATCAGGGAGACAGAAAGGTAAGTCACTTAGTCCAACAGAGAGGGCAGCTCAGAGAAGGTTTCCTAGAGGAGCCAGTGTCTGGGCCGAACCATGGGGGATGAATAAAAGTCAGCCAGACTGAGGAAGGTGGGAAAGGTGTTGCAGGCAGCACACAGAGGCAGGCGGTATGACACAGCACTGCGTGCTCTGGGGAGGAGGGAGGGGAGGATGGAGGCAGCCTGGCGCTACCAGAGCATAAAGTGCAAGGTGGATTATGGAGAGAGGATGAGGCCAGGCCACTGGGCCTCGACCATGTGCTAATTAGTTTTGACTTTATCCTGAGGGCAATGGGGAACCGTTAAAGGGTTTCCGACAGGCAGGGATATGGTCCAGTTTGCATTTTAGAAAGATCTTGCTGCCTGCCACAGGGAGTGCAGACTGGGAAGGGACACAAAGGGAAGAGAAAGGCATCTCGGGCAAAGGGGGGAGCAGGCCAGAGAAGGCAGAGGGTAAGGAGCGGCTCTGCAGTCTGTGGGCCTGGCCCAGTCTGCCCTCATATCGTTCAACACCCCAGATACCACAGAGGAGGCCTGGAAGGGACAAGTAAGAATGAGGGGGCAGTCTGGGAGTTCTGGGGTGGGGCTGCGAAGGGCTGCACTGAACGGAGGGGGCTCAGAGGGGGTCCCTGATGGGTCTCTGTGCCCACCCAGCCAGAGTGGGCTGTTTCCAGGCACCTTCCCTGTCACCCCCAAGTACCCATGGCCCCATCCTGCCTCTACTCAGCCTCCAGCTCCTCTTCCGGCCCTGGGCTGGGTGGATGGAGGCTCTGATAATCGGTCCATTTCCTCCAGGTGAGAAAGGAAGAGGCAGGGGAGCCCAGCCAACATGGGCAGCCCACCCGAGCACCATGAAGAAGGAGACTGGTGTCCCCACCAGCTCAAACTCCAAATTCACCTCAATTCTCATTCCCAGGCCCCGCTGTGTGCCTGGTTTGGGTCACACCCCACTCTGCCACCTAGCAAGCCCTTCCCTTGTCCACTGACAACACCATCCATGTGCCCCCAGCTGCCGGGGTCTTGGTGTCTGTGTCCTGATCTCTGTTGCACCTCATCACACTAGTTATTATGTCCATTCATTTCTACTGGACACAGTGGTTCATGTTATCTTCACTCCTAAGCTGAGTGTCCCCTGTGGTTCTCAGGAGGGACTCAGTAAAGCCTGGAAGAAGAACTCCCAGGTGAACTCTGAGGTGTGGTTTCCTTCTCAAGGAGCCCATTCTGCCCAGAGAAGGTGTGTTTCCTGGAGGCAGTGGGGTCCAATACCTTGCTCCCTCCTGAATTGCTACCCCCAATAAAAACACCATCCAGCTGCCCAAAACAATACTCCCCAAACAGACCTTCTCACGATGTTGCCTCCAGATAAGGAATTAGCAAGTATGTTTCCAGTGCCTTTATCTCAAATTCTCAAATAATCCTACAGAGAATGTTGCTGCCATCTTGAAAGGTAAGAAACTCCAAGCCCTCCTTTGAGGTCCCCTTTGGTAAGTTGAGTCATCTCTCCGGCCCCCGTTTCCTCATCTGCAGAGTGGGATGGCAAGAGGACCTCCCTCCCATGTGGTTTGGAAGAACTGAATGAACAGGCTGTGAAGAAGCTGGCATGTCCCTCCCGCTCACACTGGGCCCAGCGCTGTCTGGAGGGCAGGCTGCCTGTCCCCATGGAAGGTAGGGAGCGGTTCACTTCTGCATGGTAAGCGAACCAATAAACCAGTCTCTTATCTGGGTGAATATAAATTATAACAGGAAGCTTTTCAGGCTAGCGTCTTCCATGGCATCAGAAGTATCATTAATTATATATTAAGTGTGTGAAAGGAAAAGACATCAGTAGCCTATAGGATGTATTTGCATAGTAATGGAGGATTGATTAGATGCAAGATCTATACTGAGGGTTACTGGGATTCAGGTCTTGGGGTTTCTCAGTGGTGGTGAGTTACAGCCACAAAAGTCTCTGCAGTAGTAAATAACGGCCTCCAAATTGCTCAGGGGACTGTCAGCATTTGCTGATGAGAGCTGGGTAGCCACCTGGGCAGGAGGGGATTAGCAAGGCAAGGCCCTGCATACCTGTTTTATGGGTAAGTCACTCCCTCCTCATCCCAATGCTGAGCTGAGCCAGAAACATCTGCCCACCCCAGTTCACAGATGCCACAGGGAAAGGCTGGAAGCTGCTTCCTAAACCTGGATTTTGCTAAAGGCTCTTCTGCGATTCTCTGTGGGAGTTCAATGCTCTAGTAAAAAGAAAATGCATGTGTTGCTTCTCAAACTATAGGTTGTGTGTCCTCTTTGAATGAGGAGAAGAAGGCGGCTAGAAGACAGCCTTCCCACTCTTCAAACCCCTGCAGTCTAGAATCCAGGAGCACCGCCCCAAAGCAGGAGACACAGGCTCCTACCTAAGCGGTGGTGACAACAATAACAGTGCTTACTGTAGCCAGGTCTAATCCATTGCACAGGTTAACCCATTTAACCCTCAGAGCAGCCCTTTGGGGTAGGTGCTATCATAACCTCCACTGTACAGGTGAGGAAACTGAGGCAAGGAACGAATGATCTCCCCTCAACATTAGATATAGCTGAAAGGACACTTTTTATTGCAGACCTTCCCTAACCCCTCTACTAAAACTGAACTCCACTCCCACCCCATCACTCCCTCATCACCTTTCCTGCTTTTTGCCACATCATTTGTCACCTTCAAATATATACTGATTTTGTTTACAGTCTGGCTCCCTCCATGAGAATGTAGCCACCACAAGGGAAGGACTTGCTATCTGTCTGGTATTGTTCACTGCTGTGTTCCCAACAGCTAGAACAGTCTGGCACACAGATTAACCGTATTAATAAATACGGTTTGCATGAGTATAGGTCAAGTCACTTGCTCAGGATCACTCGCCATTAATGGCAGAACTGGGGTTCAAACTCAGACACTCCGTGCAGCCTCCGCCCCAGTGTTCTGAATGATACATCGCACCTAGGAAGGACAGTCTCCACCCTCAGACACATATGGGTGTTGTGGGGACCCAGCCTCCACAGACAACGCTGAGCTGTGAGGCTTTTCTAGTTCCCCACACTGAGTTAGGAACACCAGGTCTTCTGGGAACAGCTCCCACCTGGACAATGACATGCAGTCCTGAGAAAGGACCCTCCCAAAGAACTCCGTCATTACTGCCCACTGAGCAGTCTGTCACCTGCTGAAGAACTGCTGATGCCTCCCCTCTGCCTGCAGAGGAAGGCCCAGACTCCAGCACCTGGCCCCAGTAGTGGATTAATTAACTGATTGATGGGGCTGACTCAGACCTTATATATGTGCCTTCCTGCATTTGCCCACCCCCACCCCTCCAGCTTCCTAGGCCATTAGCTACTTCTGGATGAAGAGCCAGGCCACTGCTGCCATTGTCTCCTCTGATGGGGTGAGGGCTGGGCACTGGCGCGGCCGCCACTGCACTCCCTTCAGGAGCCATAGCAGCTCTAGCACCCAGGTTCCACACACTCACTGGGAACACTTCTGGACCCAGAGGAGGCCACACACCACACACAATGGGATTTGGCTTCTCCAGAGGCTTTCCAGAAGGGCCAAGGGATATGAGCTGGAAGTGCAAGGGAGTTAATGTCCCTTGGGAGAAACCCGGACCAATGAAAAACCAAAGAGCTAGCAGATAAACTCCCTTCAACCCTCTACAAACTTAGAGGGGAGGCATCCCTCACGACCAAGCAACCAGCTTTCTTTCTCCCCAATGCCTGGCACTTGCATTTCCTCCTTTGCCTCAGTCTCCTTTTCCTCTCCCTCTCTTTGCCCATTGGCTACAGCCCTGCCCCCCAATAAAGCACCAGCACAGTTTTGCCTCAAGCTCAGTTTTCTGGGGAACCTAAGATCTGCTCAGCCATGGATGGCCCTGGGTGCCCAGGAGGGCTTTGCTCAAAGTAAAGACACACAGGAGAAGAAGAACTGCTGGACTTTGAGAAGGAGGCACGATCCTCTGACCCTTGGACCGGGAGGAGTGGGGACCTGAATTCTTGAAGACAGACAATGTTTCTCCTGTTTCCTGAGCTGCCTTTGCAAATGCTTCCACCCATGGGAAGAACTGGGCTTCCTGAAAAGGAGGGAAAGGATTCCAGCCTGTTGCCTGTCACTAGCCTGAGGGGCTTCTGAGAAACAATTTGTATTAGGGTGTAAAAGACATAGCACGGAAGCTCTGTGTCCTAACAAGGCGGGGGACTGGCTTATGCTAACATTAATCAAGTTTTGCTACATTCTGGGCACTAAGCTAAGCCTTTTACCCACATTGTTCATTTGCTCTTTACAATGACCCTATGTACTATTATTAAGTACTTTATTATTTCCTTTTTACAGATAAGTAAATAGGTGTTCAGATAAATTATATAACTTTCCAAAAAACATGCAGCCAATAAGTGGTAAAGCCAGGACACAAACCTACATCTAAAGAGCGAATGTCTTGATGTGCTGGCCCATAAGGAAGATGCTTTTGGGGTATAGCCTTCTTAGGGAAGTTTTTGGGGTTGGTGTCTTCTGTGGCATCAGATATCATTAATTATGCATTGGGTGTTTAAAGGGAAAGACATCCTTTGCCTCTTTGTTTCCCCTAAGGCCAGCCTGACCCCATGACTCCTCCCCAGCCAGAGATGGTTACAGAGGTGCCGAAACATCCACACTGGCCGCAAGGTCAGGTCTTCCCCCCCACAAAGGTAAGTCACAGGGGCTTAGGAAGCAGGTAAGAGGCACAAGTTGGACCATGCTTGTCCCCAGCTGTGACCTGTCCCCTTGGGATCTGAGGCCAGGTACCCAAGCTTGAGAAATCTTCTCCCCTCACCTGCTTTCCCAGAGCCCCGGGTCTCTACCCACTGACCTGAGCCCTCTGCTTGGTACACTGTCACAGTGAACCCTTTGCTGGAGCCCCAGCAGGGGAAGTGGGCTGGGAAGAGGAGCTGAGGGAAAAGCAGAGGTTTCTGAGGCTTCTATCCCACCCCAGCCCCCCAATTCTGGGAGGGAGGTGTAGACCAGAAAGGAGTAAGGAAAGGCAGAAAAATTCCTAATATAATGACCTTCAAGAAAAGCAACTACATTTTACCTTGAAAACTGCAGAACTGAAAGCAGAGTCTATACAGACAATGCAAATGATATGCAAACATGAATGCAAATGGACTGGGGGCCCTGCCACTGCAGAGGCTGGCTCAGGCCCTGAGTGCCTCTAGAGGGAAGCAGAGGAAAATGGACAGAGGGCAATTAGGAAGGGCTCCAGGAACTGCAAGGGGGCTTTAGGGGGCAAGCAGGGAGAGACACTTAGAGACCTTAGCGGGACCCAGGTCCAGAGCCCTTTGTGTGCTGTGCAGCTTCCCAACCCCCCTGAGATCTCAGTCCTGCCAGCCCTGCGATACATACACACACAGAACAGTCCTGCAGTCATGGAAACTGTCGCACAGGGACACACAGGCCACTCACAGACACAAAGCACCCTATCCAGTCCTACACACACAGACTTACTGGCACCCCTGTCCAAATCACCACACTCAGAAACATATGGACAAAAGCAGACACATACACAAACACACAACCAGAAACACATCAACACAGACGCAGATAAACACATCTCCACACAGATCTAGTTCAGCAGGTCAAATCTATCTGGAAAAGAAAGAAATCTAGATGAACACCTACTTTGGACCAGGCATAGCGCAGGGACATTAAATTATCATTTCATCTTCACAAAGCAATGTTAAGAAGGAAGAGTGATGAGCCCAACATTTACCAACAAGGGAAAGGAGGCCCCAGGATGAGCCGATATGCCCAAGTTTACCCACTAAATAGCAGGAAAGAGCCATTCTTGAAGGCACCGCAGTGCCGGACCATCCCTCTGTGCCTTCCCCTCGGCCAAGCCTTCTGCACCCCCGTGGACACAGAAACTACCACCCACTCCTCACTTTCCACCTTGAGGTCCTCCCCTTCCGGCTTCCTCAAAGACACTCCAGCCCTTCCTCATTATCACCTTATCACCACCCTGCTCCTGGAGGGTGCTCTATGATACAACCTCACATTAACTCTGTTCTGTGTATAATCTAATTAGAAAATCTACTAGGGGAGGAAGGAAATCATTTATTTCCACCCAAATGGGATACAAGATCACATTTTCAGTTGCCACCTGTCTCTGGGTGAGTGTTCATAATAGAAGAATGACTCTTTCCCCAAAAGTATACAAACTTTAAATACTACCCTGCCTACCCCCTCCTACACACACACTCAAAAAGAAATGTGCTTTTCAAAGAAAAGAATGAATAAGCTTTCTCACTTCCTGCCATTAACTCACCGTGTCATTGTGGGCAAGTCACCCACGGTCTCGACTCAGTTTCCTCATTTGCCTGTGAGAGGAAGGACAAGCTGATTCTGGGGGCTGCTTCCCTCTCCCACCTTGCATGCTCCCTGATGGTACATGAGCTTGAGGCTGAGGGTGGTGTTTCCCAGAACCGTACCCTGGCCTTGGGGACTCACTGCTAAACCTGGGATCTAAAGGAGCTAAGGCCTGAGCTTCAGCCAGGGAAGCAAGACAAGGTCAGAGCCAGCCCCAGGTGAAGACTCACCCATCACTCCTGGACCTCTGGCCTGACAGCCTGAGACACTGGCATCCACCTGGCAACTTCCAGGGGTTCAGGAGGGAGGCCAACCGGTAGAAGGGCAATCTTAAAATATCATGAGGCCATGTCTGCTAGAGTGAGCTGGAAGGGCTGCAAAATGGCAAATTGTTAGTTTTGAGTGTATCTTAGGGCCTTAGACTCCCTTTCCAAATTAATATTCATGGAACTGGCATGCCATTCATTTGCATATGTAGATTGTTGCTCATCCTCTGCAGGAGAAAAAAAAGTTTTGGGGTGTTTTTATTTATTGTATTTATTTTAAGCTTGGATGATGACACAGGCAGGTTTCAAGGACAAGAATGGGCTTAAAATAATTTTTGCTCTGAGAAAAGACAGGTCCTGGATGCACAGGGGTGAGTTACCTCTCGTGACCCCAGCAGCAGTTCCAGAACAGTGCTTCCAAGGTCATGCCATGAAGCCCCTACCTCATATCACCCCACACGAGCTCTGGATCATGGTCACTCAAGGTTAATATTGGAAGGCAGGCTTGGCTGTGACTTGGGGAAAGTCACTTGAAATCTCTAAGACCCTGTTTCTGAGGACCAGAACCTGCTTTACAAAGTTGTTGTAAGATACAAACTAGAAAATAAATGCACCACAAAAGGGCTTACTGAACTGTGAGGCCCTAACAACAGCAGTCTTGTCAAGGTATCATGTCTCAACCCTCCCTCCTCCTATGCACCATCCAGGAAGGCTCTGTGTCCTGCCCACGGTCACCCAAAGCCTTCTGAAGACCTGGAGACTCTCATCAAGTCCTCTCCTGCTCTTTACCGGCTTCACTCCTTCTTTCTGCACCCCTTAACTACTCCCCAGCAAAGCAGTAGAACACAATGGGACATGAGGAAAAAGAGACCTGGAGAACAGGGCACCCCAGGTGTGGCAGAGCCCCAGGAAGATGCAAGAATTACAGCATGGAAGAGAGAACACGACCTTGCCCTCACTCCTCTCCTACCAGCTGAGCAGGCATGGCAAGCCACCTACCCCTTCCCAGCCCTCATTTCCTCATCCATAAAATGACAACAAGAATTGTTATTTCACAGGACTGTTGCAAGGCTAAGTTAAAACAGTATCTTAAAAATCACCTTAAGTGGGTGGTGCCTGTGGCTCAAGGAGTAGGGCACTAGCCCCATATGCTGGAGATGGCGGGTTCAAACCCGGCCCCAGCCAAAAACTGCAACAACAACAACAACAAAATCACCTTAAGCATTGCCCACCACAGAACAGGAATTCATTAACTTTAGTCCCTTCCCCTAATTGAGATTTAGAAAAAAGCAGTGAAGATTAATTGATTTTTCAGGTAAATAATCTATTACTGTGATTTATTAATTCAATAAATACTCACTGAAGTGCTGTGTGCTGGCTGGTCATAACACTAGGTACAAAGAAGTATCCATCCCCACCCTGTCTTGGCTCTCAGTGGTCTTAGCATCCAACTGGGAAGACAAGGAATACACATACTAAATAGTAACCAATGACACCAGCTGCATATTATGATACTAAGTACCAAATCTGCGATGTAGCAACAATTGCTACAAAAGTTCAGGGGAAGGCAAGATTAGCGCTTCCAGATGACTGTGGGCCCCAGTGGCCAAGGATGGTGTAATGAGAATGCTGGTCTAACACTGGTCTTAAAGGAAAAGGCGATTTGGGTTAAACACAGGGAAAGCCAGGGCCTCAAGCTAAAGTGGCCATGGTGGGTGTCAGGCAGGTAAAGATGGAGAGGCAGGATATAGGCAGATTGTGGAGACTTTAAATGTCTGTTTGAGGAGTTGGGCTTCATCCAGGGAGTGCTATGGAAAAAAAAAAGTAATGAGTTGATAAAAGCCATGTTTTAGTATGACTTTGGGGGGAAAGGGATGAGAGGCTGGAAATTAGTTCCCACAGCAACATAATGGGTTTGCAGCATGGATTCTGGACTCATTGCCACTAGAACTTCCAGAGACTGTCCTATCTACAGAACCCCCACAAACTATTCCTGGAGACATATGTCCCATATACACCCACGCCCCATGCCCTGAGGATGGCAAAGTAGGAGGCAGTGTCATCGCCCAGCTCAAGGCACAAAGAACCTGAACAAAGAGGATTTCTCATGTATGAAGGGAGGACATAGCCAAAAAACATAATGAAAGCAAAAGGAAAGATGGTGCTTGAGTATTGGAAGTAGAGTGTATGGGCAAGTGGGGGCATGAAAAGGAACTGCTAAGATTCTGAGAAGATGGCCAACAAGAATAAAGAATCCAGGGTGGCTCCTGTAGCTCAAGTGGCTGGGGCGCCAGCCACATACACCAGAGCTTGCAGGCTCGAATCCAGCCCGGGCCTGCCAAACAATGACAACTACAGCCAAAAAATGGCCAGGCATTGTGGCAGGCACCTGTAGTTCCACCTACTAGGGAAGCTGAGGCAAGAGAATTACCTAAACCCAGGAGTTTGAGGTTGCTGTGAGCTGTAACGCCATGGCACTCTACCAGGGTGATAGCATGAGACTCTGTCTCAAAAAAACAAAAACAAACAAAAAATAAAAATACAGAAGGTGAGATGGCTTGAGAGGTAGGAAAATATGACATTTCATTTCAGACATATAGCTTTCACAATAGCAGCCAGGCATCCAAATACTACTAATAATAATAACATCTAATCAGCTGAAACATGGTTGGAGAGGTGGAGATTGATGAGTCATCCAGGGCTGGAAACCAGGCGTCCAGGATTAGCGACAGAGCCCCTGTGGCCTGCCTCCCAGAAATATGCTGGTCATATTTGCATTAAGTATCAAAGCTACTGTGATTACAAAGATAAGATTTTTTATAAGCCTGACAGTCCCATTTTACCACTGAGAAAGAAAAGCAAGAGGAAGCCAGTTGGGCAGAAGGAACTCATAACCTATTCATACTTCAATACTGGAGTTCCTGTATGCATCATGAACCACCTCCTCTAGGAAGCCCTCCCTAATACTGTGGTTTCCACTGATGTCAATCTCCTCCTATCATGGTTAGTCTACAAGTCATAATTATTTACTCTCTGGTTCTGTTTTTATGTTTTTTTGTTTTTTGCTTTTTTGAGACAGAAATTTAGTCTGTTGCTCCAAGCTAGAATGCCATGGCATTAGCCTATCTCACAGCAACTTCAAATTCCTGGGTTCAAGCAATTCTCCTGCCTCAGCCTCCCAAGCAGCTGGGACTACAGGTGCCCACCACAATGCCCGGGTAATTTTTCTCTTTTAGTAGAGATAGTGTCTCACTCTTGTTCAGGCTGGTCTTGGACTCCTGAGTGCCAGGGATCCTCTTGCATTGGCCTCCCAGAGTGCTAAGACTATAGGCATGAGCCACCACACTGGCCATTACTCTCTTGTTCTGTTATCTCACTGTTTATGCTCTAGATCTGCAATCCCCAACCCCAAGCTCGCAGACCAGTACCAGTCCAGAGGTGAGCAGCAGGCAGAGAATCAAGTGAAGCTTCATATGTATTTACAGCTGCTCCTCTTTGCCCACGTCACCTCCCCCTGAACCTACTGTCAGATCAGCAGTGGCAGCATTAGATTCTCATGGGAGAGTGAACCCTACTATAAACTGCACATTCGAGGGATCTAGGTTGTATGTGTCTTATGAGAATCTAGTGCCTGCTGATGTGAAGTGGAGCTAAGGCAGTGATGCTAGCACTGGGGAACAGCTGCAAATAGATTATCATTAGCAGAGAGTTTAACTGAACAGAGACTATAATAAATCAATTGCTTGAAGACTTACATCAAAACTATCCCCCACCCGGGTGGTGCCTGTGGTTCATCAAGTAGGGCGCTGGCCCCATATGCCGAAGGTGGCGGGTTCAAACCCAGCCTTGGCCAAATTGCAAAACAGAAAAATAGCTGGGCATTGTGGTGGGCGCCTGTAGTCCCAGCTACTCGGGAGGCTGAGGCAAGAGAATCGCCTAAGTCCAGGATGTGGAGGTTGCTGTGAGCTGTGTGACGCCACGGCACTCTACGTAGGGCGATAAAGTGAGACTCTGTCTCTACAAAAAAAAAAAACCTATCCCCCACCCTATAGAAAAATTGTCTTCCATGAAACTGGTCCCTGGTGCAAAAAAGGTTGGGGACCATTGGTCAAGAATTTAGATGGTCTACTCGTCACGTGTCACCTGCACTAGATTATAAATTCCTTAATTCAGAGATCTTCAAATAATCATTTACTTTTCTTATACGAATTAAGTGTAATTACTGAGTCAATTCAGATTTATCTTCCCAATACACCCCCATAGTACAGATAAGCAAACTGAGGCACAAAAGATAAAATACTTTGCTCAGGGTCACAGGACTTAAAAGGAACAGAAAAAGAATTCGAACCCAGGTCTTGAATTCTATAGTAGGTGGTGTAAAATGTTCCTTTCTCTACTCCAACACCATGATAATTTTGTTCTTTTGAGGCCCAACACACAAATCAAGATTGTTCTAGGCCAATTTTGATAATCCCCTCCCGTGCCTGTGGTTGGTTGAGGCATGACACATGATTCACCATTCTAGCCAATAAGACCCAAGGTAGAGCCTGCTGAGGGGCTTCTGGGAAAGGCAACCCTCCTGTCTTTTCTGCTTCTGCATATGATTGTGAGGGTATAACATCTGGAACTTTTGCAGCCATTTTGTGACCTTGAGAACAGGAAAGATCAAAAGCATTTGAAACTTTGATGATGCTGTTTGGGCAAGATGTGGCCCAGGCCTCTTACTATGAGAGATACTAAAGTTCTTTATTATTTCAGCCAGTTGTGTTCATGTCTATTACTTGCATCCCTGATACCCACTGTCATCAAGGGCTTTTGTCATTGTGGATACCTGATCTATCTATTATGGAAGATATAAAACAAGTTTAAAAAGTACTGGTCCTGTCCTCATTGTGCCTATCTCAATGCTGGGTGTTCAAAAAATGTTCAATCTATATTTGATTAATTGACTCTACCCTTGCTCACCAGGTGCAGGGGATATATTCCCTGAAGGCATCTTTCTTCCCTTTACCAGGTTTCACTGATTATTTCTAAGTCTCAGCCTCACATTTTGACTGTTATCTCAACATCTTAACTTTAGTGACCAGATCCTTCTCCCTGGCCTCCTCCACCTCTGAGGGAAGAGCAAAATACTTGACCTTGGCCCAGAGGGACGATCAGCAAAGCTCTGCATCCCTGAATATTTGTTCTTTGAATGTCTTTCTCAATTAGATTTCACCCAAATGTTTGAGAGTCAGGATGAATTCCAACTTCCTGCTCCAGAACAGACATGTTGAGTCTGCATAATTACTGCAGCCGGCTTTATTTGCTATAAAAACATGGATTTTTGCTCCTTCTCAACTATAAAATAATCGATAAATAGAATCCAGATGAAAAATGCCAGCATTTAGGAGAACAACTCTTTTATGGTTTTCTTTGAGGTCTAATTAACACATCAGGAATAAAGTGTGCTGTTACATTTACCCAACCAGCTCAGTTGCAACAGAAACTCTCCTCCTGTATCCTGAGGTGCAGCTTCACACCAAAAATACAGGCAAGACAAACATTTTGAAATGCTCAACAAACAGATCTGTAAATCTGTGATATGAACCTCCCTATCTGTTCACACTGGCTGTTCCATTTTTTTCCCCTCTCCCCTTAGAACACATCGTATAGTTACTATCAAATTAAACACAGATAGTCCCATTAGCAGGAGACTATCACTGACTTTCTTTCTTTCTTTTAAATGAAGAAGACATGTCTTTTTGGACAATGACTACGCAGTCCATGAAAGGTTCATGACGGGCTCTCAGAATGGATGGCACCTGTTCATTTATAACTCTACTATAAGGCTCAGTGCCTGTGGCTCTCAACAGGCTAAGGCTCCAGCCACGTACACCTGAGTTGGCGGGTTCGAATCCAGCCCAGGCCCACCAAATAACAATGACGGCTGCAACCAAAAAATGGCCAGGCGTTGTGGCAGGCGCCTGTAGTCCCAGCTACGTGGGAGGCGGAAGCAGGAGACTCGCTTGAGCCCAGGAATTGGAGGTTGCTGTGAGCTGTGATGCCACAGCACTCTATCCAGGGTGACAGCTTGAGGCTCTGTCTCAAAAAAAAAAAAAAG
>CAUYON010132011.1:0-14034 GCA_963573935.1 Arctocebus calabarensis
TTTATTTATTTTTTGAGACACAGCCTCAAGCTGTCACCCTGGATAGAGTGCTGTGGCATCACAGCTCACAGCAACCTCCAATTCCTGGGCTCAAGTGAGTCTCTTGCCTCCGCCTCCCAAGTAGCTGGGACCACAGGCGCCCGCCACAGCGCCCGGCCATTTTTTGGTTGCAGCCGTCATTGTTGTTTGGTGGGCCCAGGCTGAATTCAAACCCGCCAGCTTGGGTGTACGTGGGTGGCGCCTTAGCCCGCTGAGCCATAGGCGCCGAGCTTCTAGTTTGGTATTTCTGCCACACAACACACTTCATTTGATTTTTCTCACAAAACCCAAGAACAAATTCTATAATTTACAGATAGTTTGTAGTATAAAGAAGCATTATATTATAGAGTCAAAAACAACACAAATTCTCAAGACATTGTATTTTCTTTTCCAAATGTGAATTTGTTTGGTGTTATTTTAAAAACTTTCAGAAAATTAACAAATTTATAATGGAAACTTCATTTCTTTCCCAGTTCTAAGGTCTTAAAAACTTTCTTCTTAAACTGCTAAGCACTAAAATCTACTCAATTTCATTTCACATCTGCAAATGGATAATTCGGAAGGCATTTTGCCTAAGTAGCAACTGTTTAGGGAATTTCAAGATACGTTGTTTTCATATCATGCTCTTTTGTGAACCACTCATTTACCAGTCTGTTTGCAGTGGGACTTTTTGGATGAGTACTTCATCATTCAACAAACATAGATTCAAAACTACCCCCTAACACTTACTTCGCATTTACATGTTAGACGCTGTGTTAACATGCATGATTAAATATGCATAACACATTTAATTCTTACATCCTGAGATGTCTTCTTATCATCTTTATTTTTCGCATGAGGAAATTGATGTAGAATCCTTACCTGAGATGAACTGCCATGCTGGAGGAAGCCGATGGATAAACTAACACACTACATTATTATTTGGTAAGATAACAGTTGTATGTGGTCAGAATTATAGAACCCAGAAGGAGAAGCTACAAATAGCTTGTCAGGAAGAGAAGATTAGACAAAGCTTCTTAGGACAAGTAATATTCTGTGATTGCTTCAGAGTTTCAAGAGAGAAGGTGCTTAGTGGCTGCAATCTAATTGGAAATGTCCAATTAGATTGGACACCGCCAGGTGACTTGTCTTTGGGATGCACTTGCATAGAAAGTACTTTATTTTTACTTAGATCACATGTTGGAGATAAAAATACAAACATTTTTAAAAGATGCTTTTATACATAGTTTACATGAGATTGCAAAACTCCAATCATCCATATGAGATATATATTTTTTTAATTTTGTTTTGGGTTGCTTGGGGAGGATGGATGAAGTTTATGGAGAGGGTATAAAGCCCCCTTTCACCATTTTTTGGAGCAATCAGGTAACATCTGATGCTGGCTTTCAAGAATGAGTAGGAATTTGCTCGGTGATAGGGCAAATACATCAAAGAATGGAGACCAGGATGGGTACTGAGAGGAAGAGTGGTAGGACAACCCAGAGCTGAGCTGATGCTGGATTCTAAAGTTATTAAACATTACTTTAAAGGGTTTTGTCTAAGCTTTGGGTTAAGCAGGCATTATGTCTCCTTACATTGTCCATTTACTCTCAGAGGAAAATCTATTTCAAATTTATTGGGCAATAATCATCTCCAACTCTCAATGGGTAATGATCAAAGTTGTTTTTTTTAATAGTTAGGCAACATAACCATAATTGTCTTTAGAAAGACAATTGTCAGCAGTGACGAACATGGTGTGGTTTAGAGAGGTACCCAAACTTATTAGCAGGTAATTACCGTAGTTTTGTCAACCTTAGAAACAGGGAATGGGGAAGGATTTGGTAATAAGAGACATTAGGTAGGCTGAGATTACAGAACATGGCGAAGATTAGATGGTGGGAGAGATGGAAAGGAATTTTAAAATTTTTATCAAAATAACATTTATCCCACAGACTGAGGGCCTGATATGTTTCCAGAACGTTGCTAGTGCTGGGAATTAAAAGATGAACGGCATAGGGCGGTGCCTGTGGCTCAAAGGAGTAGGGTGCCAGCCCCCTATGCTGGAGGTAGTGGGTTCAAACCCAGCCCTGGCCAAAAACTGCCCCCCCCAAAAAAAGATGAATGGCATAATATCTGGCCTTGAGATATCTTCCTAACTTGGTGTCAGCACACTGCAACTTCAAACTCCTGGGCAGAAGCAATCCCACAAGCCATCTCCCTGCCTCAGCCCCCCCAATAGCTGGAATTATAGACCCGCACCAGCTAATTTTTTCTACATTTAGTAGAGATGGGGTCTCACTCTTGCTCAGGCTGGTCTCTAACTCTAGGGCTCAAGTGATCTTCCTGCCTCAGCCTCCCAAAATGCTAGTATTACATATGTAAGCCTGTTCTCAGACCTAATACAGTGGTTTCTTAATTACTTCCAAACTTAGCCAATGTTAGCATAAGAAATTTAACTCTAATTTGAGAATTTTAATTCTACTCTGATTCTCTATTTTTATAACATCCAAACCAATTAAACATTGAACGTCTACATCAGGAAAATGTTAGGAAAAAAATCCTTCTATACGTAGGCATTAATATTTTTCCCTGTAAGGGCTTTCATACAGTGTACCAAGGTTTACCTTTTTGGTTTTGATTTCATGCACAATTTAGCTGGTCAAGCAAGCTTAATTTTTTAAAAATTGCAATCAAAATGTACCTGTGTTTAACAATTGCATGCTTAGGAAAGAAAACACCTAACACTCTTACAAAATCGTCCTTTTACTTAGACCCATGCCACTATCAAAAATATGCACCATTTACTTTGTTAAATTAAATAAGCAGGAGGCCATTTGCCTTTGGCTGTCTCCATACTTTGAGTGCCTCCATAAGGAACTGCAACCTGTCTTAGTACATAACAAAACCTAACTAAGGAGGATAACAAACAGCTGGGTCTCAGCCAATCCTAAGCATCTGAGCTTCAACCAGTCCCAGGCTACCAACTGATCAGGCCATGTCCAAATAAAGCAACTGTGACCCATCAAACTATTTCTGTACAGTTCTACCTCAGTATGGAGGGAAGGAGTTGATTTCAGGAGTCCCAAGAATAACAAAATCCTTAATACTCAAATACCTTGTATAAAATGGTGCAGTATTTGCATATAATCTGCACACATCCTCCTCTATATTTTAAATCATATCCCTAGCTTACTTGCAATACCTAATACAAGGTAAATGCTATATAAACAGTTGCTATATTTTTTATTTGTATTACTTTCATCGGGGGTTTTTATTTTTTATTTTATTTTTTTTTTAGACAGAGCCTCAAGCTGTCACCCTGGGTCACAGCTCACAGCAACCTCCAACTCCTGGGCTTAAGCGATTCTCTTGCCTCAGCCTCCCAAGTAGCTTGGACTACAGGTACCTGCCACCACACCCGGCTGGGTTTTTTTGGTTGTAATTGTCATTGTTGTTTGGCAGGCCCAGGCTGGATTCGAACCCACCAGCTCCAGTATATGTGGCTGGTGCCTACATGTGCCCAGCCACATAAGTTTGGTTTTTTTTTTAAACACTTTTTATCCATGGTTGGTTGAATCTGTGGATGTAGAACCCACAGATTCAGACGGCCAACAGAAAGCTTTACTTTCCATTTCTGTCTATAAACAGGCACTGCCCAAGTTGTAGAGTAGCACTCTCTAAACCCTTTCTGGCTCTGAGTACTGACCAATTCGTGAATCATTCTTTACTCAAATAAACTCTGTTAAATTTAATTTGTTCAAAGGTTTTTTTGTTTTGTCTTTTTTTTTTGGCTTGTTTAACGTTTAGGAGAGTAAAAAAAATATCTTCCTACTGTTTTCTGAAATAGAGTAAATTATAGAGAACAACATTTAAATTCCAGAAGTTAAGACAATAGCATCAAATTGAATCAAAAGAAAATAGAAGAAAGGAATTATTACAGACAATAGTGGGACTTAATTAGAAATCAAAACAAAGGTAGAACTAATAAATCTAAAAGCTGACTCTTAAAAAACAAAACAATCCACACACTAGCTTAATGGAGAGAAAAACATTAAGTATACAACATTAGGAAATAACAGAAATTGACAAAATAATGGAGGAGTTTGCACAACTACATGCATATACAGTTGAAACCTGGATGAAATGGATGACTTCTAGAGAAATATAAAACCAAAATGGACTCAAAAAGAGAAAATCTATACAGATTATTAATGTTGAATAAAACTAACGAAGTGTTCAAGAACTACCCCTCAACAAAGATCTAAATGATGTCACTAGTCAAGTTATTTTAGAGTATGGTAGAAGAAGAAAATCTGGCAGACACAATTTAAGAAACTAACATGACCATCAAAATCTGACTAAAGATAACAGAAATTCACAGAATATTATTTATGACAATATAAAGTTCCTAAAAGATCTAGCAGTATATTAAAATAATAACATATGGCAATTTATGTAAGGAATGCAAGGTGATTTAATGGGAAAACAATTCACAAAGTTACCCATATTAATAGGTCAAGTAAGAAAAATGATAAGAAAAATGATACCATAAACTTGAAAAAGCGAAATCAAAAGAATACGAAAAACACTAATGGCATTTTAATATCATCTTGCATTAAAAGAAAGCATGTTAAAAAAGAAATCATAGGCAGTGCCCATAGGGCACTGGCCACATACACAGAGGCTGGTGGATTTGAACCTGGTACTGTGCCAGCTAAAATAACAATGACGGCTGCAACAAAAAACTAGCCAAGCGTTGTGGGCGCCTGTAGTTCCAACTACTTGGGAGGATGAGGCAAGAGAATCACTTTAGCGCAAGAGTTTGAGGTTGCTGTGAGCTGTGAACCCACGACACTTTACCAAGGGCAACATAGTGAGACTGCCCCCCCCCCAAATCGTAAAAGATTGAAATTTGGTTATATAAAATTCAGAACTAAGATATGCCAAAAAAAAAAAAACAGAATGAAAAGCAAAAAATAAATTGGAAAATGGGGCAGTGCCTGTGGCTCAGTGAGAGGGCGACAGCCCCCTATACCGAGGGTGGCAGGTTCAAACCTGGCCCTGGCTGCACTGCAACAACAAAAAAAATAGCTGGCAGTTGTGGTGGGTGCCTGTAGTCCCAGTTACTCGGGAGGCTGAGACAAGAGAATTGCCCAGGAGCTGGAGGTTGCTGTGAACTGTGAAGCCACGGCACTCTACCAAGGGTGACAAAGTGAGACTCTGTCTCTACAAAAAATAATAATAATAAAAATAAATAAATTGGAAAATTTCTACTTTTTAACACAAATTAAAATACATGCAAGCCAGTAAATAATGAAAAGATATTTAACCACTCATGATTAAAGAAGCATTGGAAAACAAATCAAGGCTCGGTGCCTGTGGCTCAACAGCTAAGGCACCAGCCACATGCACGTGAGCTGGCGGGTTCGAAACCAGCCCTGGCCCACCAAACAACAATGACGGCTGCAACCAAAAAATGGCGGGGCGTTGGGGTGGGCGCCTGTAGTCCCAGCTACTTGGGAGGCGGAGGCAGGAGACTCGCTTGAGCCTAGGAATTGGAGGTTGCTGTGAGGTGTGATGTCACAGCACTCTATCCAAGGTGACAGCTTGAGGCTATGTCTCAAAAAAAAAAAAAGAAAAAGAAAACAAATCAAAGCCGGGCACGGTAGCTCATGACTAATCCTGGCACTTTGGGAGGCTGAGGTGGGTGGATTGCTTGAGCTCAAGAGTAAAAGACCAGCCTGAGCAAGAGCAAGACCCTGTCGCTACTAAAAATAGAAAAACTAGCTGGGCATTGGGGCAGGCACCTGTAGTCACAGCTACTCAGGAGGTTGAGGCAAGAGGATTGCACAGACCCTGGAGTTTGAGGTTGCTGTGAACTATGATGATGCCACAGCACTTTACCTCACAGAGTGAGACTCTGTCTCAAAAATATATAAATAAAATAGAAAAACATTTCCAAGTGTTATACTACACAAGTTTAAATTTTTAGCCAAGTCAGGTAACTAGTTTGGAATTCAATTTCACTTACGATTTTCAAAATTAAGCTAAAATTCCACGCAAATTACATTAAAACTCAATTCAAGACCTGTGTGTGGGATGATTGTGCTTTTCATAGTCAATGAGATAGAAAAATCTAAAAATTACTAAGGAGAAATGGAAACACTTTGTGCTGTCAAATGTGGCACAAATGCCTGAGTCAATTTAAATTAAGTCACAGATTTATTTGTAGCTCATCAGCATCACGTAGCTATTACTGCCATCAGAAATGTCATACCCTTATCTGTTGCTTTTTAATTTTTTTCCCTAGAAAAAGGAAGAAATCATAAGATCACTGTTTAGTTCATTCTCCCATACATTTTTTCTTTAAAAAAACTACTGACCATCTAAAAATTTATTTCAACATTATGTTGACTTGGCATCTTGGAAATGACAATTCAACCAATGGATTCTAAAGTTAGTAACATTCCTAAACTATGAAAACCATAACATATGTAAGAATTCTTAAAGAAAAAAATTGAATTTTCCCAAGTACTTTTTTGAAGATGTGTCAGATTACCTGAGTCATCTGTGGGAGTGATGTTTCATTTGTTTATGAAAATCATCTCATTTTCATGTTTCAGTTCCCTTTATTTTTTCACCAATATTATATCTTTATTAATTTTAATTGACTGTTTACCATAAGGGAAAGTTGATGGATAGTTTCTTTCTTTGAGTGTTTTATATACTAAACTCATTGTAATAAGAAAAAGGTAGGAAAGCAAATTAGAAATAATATTTACAAGAACTGTGACAAAGATTATATTCTTTTTGTGGGGATGGGAGTTCTTTTTTTATTATGTGTATATGAAGTCAAACAACTAAATTCATGAACTTGTCCTGGAAAAAGTGCTACCTACCAAACTGCCGCATATTACTACAGTCGCCTTCAAAGTGCTCCCCTTGAGAAGCTGTGCACCGACATCAGTGCCTCCTCTTAGTATGTGGTTTTATTTCTGGGTTCTCTATTCTGTATCATGGATTTATGTGTTTACCTTTATGCCGGTACTATTGCTGTTGGTGCTGTAGTATAATTTGAAGTCATGTGATGCCTCCAGTTTTGTTCTTTTTGCCCACAATTGATTTGGCTATTCAGTTTCTATTTTGGTTACATATAAACTTTAGAATTTTTTTTTCTAATTCTGTGAAAAATGACATCAGTATTTTGATAGGGATTACATCAAAACAACAAATTGTTTTAGGCAGTATGGTCATTTTAATGTTACTAATTCTTCTTGATCCACGAGCATAGATGTTTTTCCATTTGTTTGTGTCATCTACTATTTTCTTTTTTTGAGACAGTCTCACTTTGTCACCTTCAGTAGAGTGCTCTGGCATCACAGCTCACAGCAACCTCCAGCTCTTGGGCTTAGGTGATTCTCTTGCCTCAGCCTCCCGAGTAGCTGGGACTACAGGCACCTGCCACACGCCCGGCTATTTTTTTGTTGCAGTTTAGTTAGCGCTGGGTTCAAACCCACCACTCTCAGTATATGGGGCTGGCAACCTACTCACTGAGCCACAGGCGCCACCTCATCTAAAATTTTTTCATTAGTGTTTCGTAGTTTTTCTTGTAGAGATCGTGGTTAAATATATTCTTAGGGACTTTTTTTTTTTAAGCTATTATAAAAAAGACTATCCTCTTGATTTTGTTCATAGGTAGATTGTTACTGTTGTATAGAAATGCTAATGATTACTTTTTTAAAATTTCAAAATATTATGGGGGTACAAATATTCTGGTTGCATGAATTGCTTTTGTACATTGCTACTGACTTTTGTATGTTCATTTTTTATGCTGAAATTTTACTGAATTTATTCATCAAATCTAAGGGGTTTTTCATAGAGCCTTTAGAGCTTTTTATATACATGATAATATCATTAGCAAATAGGGATAATTTGACTTCCTCTTTTTCAATTTGTATGCCTATTATTTTTTCCTCTGGCCTGACCTGATTGCTCTGGTGAGGACTTCTAGAGAACTATGCTTAATAAGAGTGGCAAAAGTGGGCATTCTTGTCTTGTTCTAGTTGTTAGTGAGAATGCTTTCAGCTTTACTCTATATTGGCTGTGTGTCATATATAGTTTCTATAAGTTTGAGATATGTCCCTTCTATGCCTATTTTGTTAAGCAGCTCTATCATTAAATTGTGTTAAATTTTGTTGAATGCTTTTTCTGCAGTTATTGAGATGATTATGTGATCTTTGTTTTGCTTCTGTTTATGTGGTGAACCACATTTATGGATTTAATGTATGTTAAGCCATCCTTGCATTCCTGGGATGAAGCCCCTTTGGTTATGATGGATTATTTTTTTTACATTCTGTTGAATTCACTTTACTGGAATTTTATTGAGGATATTTGCATCTATATTCATAAAGGGATATTGGTCTGTAGTCTTCTTTTTTTATCATGCCCTTTCCTACCTTTGGTATCAAGGTACTAACTGGCTTTGTAGAATGAGCTGGGGAGGAACTTTCAGGAATCTACCATTGAAGCAGTCCTTCCTTACATCATTCCTAACATTCTAATGACTTTCCATTTCAACCTGTCTTTCTTCTTATACTATACAGATGCATGTTTGCATGTGCATGGATACAAGTAGTCTCTTAAAGTGAGTTTTTTTGGTTGTTGTTGGATCCTGCAGGTGGTCATTGTTATGCTTTTTCTTTGAGTCTGTATGTGGCTATTTCCTTTCCCTTAGTCTAAGGTATTTTTTTACAGGCTCCAGGTTGGCTTTTTTTTTTGTTTTTGCAGTTTTTTGCCGGGGCCGGATTTGAACCCACCACTTCCAGCATATGGGGCTGGTGCCCTACTCCTTGAGCCACAGGCACCCCCTAAGTTGGCTTTTTTTATTCTTTTATTTACTTTTCCATCAGTAAGGGTTCTCAGACTAAGTGTTGTTTGACACATAGAATGTGTGTATTTCTCTTAGTTCTGCTTCCCTATTCACATGTGTGAATGCTGGTTCCCATTTCAATTTCCATTTCTAGTACTCATTTACCTACATTAGTTTAGCTCTACTGGCCTTTCCTATGCCATTGTCTGATTATCTATGACTCTGAAATGATGGAACACATAAAAAACAATTTTCAACTTGCACTGTTCTGACGTTCATCCTCTCTCTATTCCTACCTGCAGAGCTTTATATTGGGACACTACATTTCTCAACATGTAATCTCCCTACATCCTGCCCAGATATTTTCTTGGAGTTCTTCTCTCTATGGATGTAAAACAGGACAGGCATAATGGAGGTAGAGGACAGAAAAGAAGAAGAGATGATTGACACAAAGCAGTGCCTACCAGGTAAAGTGATAACCACAAAGTTTCTAGCTGGTATAGACCCTGGATGGGAGGCAGGGGGCAAATAGGTAGATTGCACGTATCTTAATCCTTTTTTTCGTGCCTGATTCATATGATAAAACCTGACTAGCTTTAAAGAGAAACTTAGATAGGACTTTCTGTATCTGGCTCACTATGCTTTAAATTTAGGAATATTTGTTTTAAGATTTGTTTGTTGGTGTTGAGCTTTCATCATAGTTGTTTTTACAGCACAACTGAGGAGTGAAGGCAGTTCCTCTTTCAAAAACAAGAATCTGTCGAAGTGCCTGAACTTTCAGGAATTCATTGCTGAATCAGCTATGTTCAGTAATTACATTATGCTAACAGTCGCTAAAGCATAAGGGATTACTATGAGTGTCAGCGAAGATAACCAGGAGAGATTTAGTCAGAGGGTAAACAGGACCAGTGATGTGGGAATGTACAATCTTTCTCAGTACTTGAATAGAAAACTAAATATATTTTGCTTTGATTATCTTAGCCATATACATATATATTTAAACCTATTTAGAAATAGAAAAGCTTTGAACCCCCCCAAATCCCAGCTATTTAAAAAACAACTTATAGTTTAATTAAACTTAGCCTGTTTTCAAAATAATAATTTATTTAAATCCAGCCATTTTAAAATAAGAATTTATATACATAGGGTCTAAGAATATATTAATATATATTCTATAATAGTATTGTGTCAATTTACTATATCAAAGGAAGCTGGTGAAATATTAGATTTGAAAACAGCCGCTTTTCTTTCATCAGATTTCCTCTACAATTCCCTTAGTCTTTGTGCGTGTGTGTGTGTGTGTATTTCCTTTTGGACAGGTTACAACATCAAGGATGAAGTGGAAAACAAAAAGAAGAGGTAGTGTTGCCTCAAAAGAAATGATTATTCAAGGTTTGCAACTGACTAAAGGGAAAAATATTGATGTTCATTCACTATCATAGATCTATCAAAGCATTCAAGATAAGTAGATGAAAGAGTTTTCTGCTACTTACAAAATAGAGGTGTCTCACAAAAAAAATTAAGCTATTCTTTGCACAGGCTTTTAACAGCCTGTCATTCTCCAACTAATGTGGAAATATGGCACTGCAAGGTTTATGAAATATATATTTTTTATTGATTCTGTGCTTTCAAGTTGAAGTATACATTTTCTATCCAAGAATCAATAATTTATGGAATTAATTTTTCACATAACTTCCTTGCAGCTGCTGAATTAGGAATGTTCTGACTCTAAGCAGGAATGTAAATTGAATATATTCCCATGTAAGTATTCTAGGGAATAGTGAATCGGGGAGTTGGGCTGTTACAGAGTTGCCAAATATATTTGTGTATTCAATTTCAATACATTTGAACCCAGTGGTGTAGGCACTTTTAAATGCACAACTCAAACAGCCTTGTTTGTTCTAGTAACAAATAAATGGCAGTAACACACAAGCTCCTGAATGAAAACTTGTTAACAGGGCTAGCTGTTCAACATTTATTTCTAGCAACTACCTCTCAGAAAAACTAATTAGCCTGGACCCAGAAGACCAGAGCTCGAAATAAATTAGTTCAAGCCTAAAAGTAATAAGGCTAAGAATTTTATTAGTAATAAAAATAGAACTTCCCCTTGGTGCTATGTATCTTGTGGCTAATAATAGTCAATGAAGTCTGATATATTATCACTAAGACATAAACCAGAAGGGGCTTTATATGTGAGGATAAATGATACTTCAACCTTTGTCTCTATGTATGAGAGCTTAATGTTATAGGTATCAGGCCCTATTCTGGTTGCTGGAGATTTATCAATAAACCAAACATACAAAAATCTCTGCTCTTAAGGACTTACATTCCAGTGAGAAGAGAAAGGCTATAAACATATTAAATACGTAAGTTATGTAGTATGTTAGAAGGTGACAGTTGCTATGAAAAACATAGAGCAGGCTAGGGAATATCAGGAGTAGTTTTAATTTGAATAAGAAGGTGAAGGTGACCTTTGTTGAAAGGTGATAGTTGAGCTAAGATTTGAAGGAGGAGAGAGAGTGAACTATAAAGACATCTGGGAGAGCATGTCATGAGACAAGATGATGCAAAGGCCCTGAGGCAGATGCATGCCTGCCAGGTATGAGAAGCAGGGAGAGGCCATTGCTCCTGGAGCAGGGGAAGCAAGTGTGAGAGATAGTGGTGTTAGAGGCCAGATAGGCAGTAGGAGAATCGAATTATGTAGGCCACCGTAAGTATGTTAGCCATTACATGGTTTTAAGAAACATTCATCTCAGTCAGCCGCAGCAGCTCACGCCTGTAATCCTAGCACTCTGGGAGGCCGAGGCGGGTGGATTGCTTGAGCTCACCGGTTGGAGACCAGTCTCAGCAAGAATGAGACCCCTAGCCAGGCGCTGTGGCGGGCGCTTGTAGTCCCAGCTACTTGAGAGGCTGAGGCAAGAGAGTTGTTTAAGTCCAAGAGTTTCGGGTTGCTGTGAGCTGTGATGCTATGGCACTCTAAGAAGGCGACCTAGTGTGACTCTGTCTCAAAAAAAAAAAAAAAAAAAGTGAGACCCTATCTCTATTAAAAATGCAAAAAATGCAAAATGGGTAAGAGGATTGCTTGAGCCCAAGAGTTGGAGTTGCTGTGAGCTATGAGGACACCAGGGCACTCGACCCAGGGCAACAGCTTGAGACTATGTCTCAAAAAAGAACAGAAAAGTTCATCTCATAATTTGACTTCTCTGTTTTAACAAGATTACCCTGGTTGCTCTGTTGAAAAAGGACTTTGGGGGTAAAGCATAAACAGTGAGACTTATTAGGGTTCAACTGCAATAATCCAGGTGAGAGTTGATGGTGGTTCACGCCAGAAGTGTGTTCAGTTCACCCTGTGGGCACCTTTAAATGCACAACTCAAACAGCCTTGTTTCTTCTAGTAACAAATAAATGGCAGTAATACACAAGCTCCTGAATGAAAACTTGTTAGCAGGGTTAGCTGTTCAACATTTATTTCTAGCAAATACCTCTCAGAAAAACTAATTAGCCTGGACCCAGAAGACCAAAGCTTGAAATAAATTAGTTCAGACTCTCTGGATTTATTTGAAAGTACAGGCAAAAACATTTCCAGATGGATAAGATGGAGCATGTCAGAGAGTCAGGTATTTAAACTTAATGACAGGAAAAATGTGAGTAATCTTTAACTGAGGTAGGGAAGACTATGGGTGGTACAGGTTTGAAGAGGGAAATAGAATTCAGTTTTGCACATATGAAATTTGAGAGGTCTATTAGTAGACATATTCAAAGGGCAGTTGATTATAACAATTCGGAGTTCAAGGGAAAGGCCAGGGCTCGAGATAAACATTTGGAATTTGTCAGCATATAGATGTATTTAAAGTTATGAGTGAACGAGACCACCAATGTCATGAATATAGCCAGAGAAGAAAAGAGGTCTAACTAAGGTCTGAGTCTGGGACATTTTGACATTAAGAGTTTAGGTTTTGAAGAAGAATCAGTAAAGGACACTGATAAGTAGCCAGTATCAGGAAGACAAGGGAAGAAATTGTTTCCAAGAGGAGGAAATGATCAGCTATAACAAATACTGCTGATCAACCAAGTAAAATTAGTATTGTCTGCTGGATTTAGCAATGACCCTGACAAGAGAAATTGAAAAAGCCTGACTGGAGTAAATTTGAGAAAGAATAGAAGAGGCATTGGAAACAGAAATTATAGACAGTCCTTTTGAGTTTGCTGTAAAGGAAAGCAAAGAAATAGGATGGTTAGCTGGAGTGGGAAGAGGGATCAAGAGATTTTAGGATGGAACAAATCTTTTGCTATTTATTTTGCTATTAAGAATGATGCAGGTGGCTTGGCGCCTGTGGCTCAACGGGCTAAGGCGCCAGCCACGTACACCTGAGCTGGCGGGTTCGAATCCAGCCCCAGGACCCGCCAAACAACGATGGCTGCAACCAAAAAAAAATGGCCAGGCGTTGTGGCGGGCGCCTGTAGTCCCAGCTACTTGGGAGGTGGAGGCAAGAGACTCGCTTGAGCCCAGGAATTGGAGGTTGCTGTGAGCTGTGATGCCATAGCACTCCATCAAGGGTGACAGCTTGAGGCTCTGTCTCAAAAAAAAAAATAATAATAAATAACCAGGGGTTGTGGGGGCGCCTGTAGTCCCAGCTACTTGAGAGGCTGAGGCAAGAGAATCGCTTAAGCCCAGGAGTTGGAGGTTGCTGTGAGCTGTAATCTGATAGCACTCTACCCAGGGTGACAGCTTGAGGCTCTGTCTCAAAAAACAAAAACAAAAACAAAAGGCCAGGCTCGCAAAGGCGCCAGCCACGTACACCTGAGCTGGCCGGTTCGCATCCAGCCTGGGCCCGCCAAACAACACGGCTGCAATCAAAAATGGCCGGGCGTTGTGGCGGGCGCCTGTAGTCCCAGCTACTTGGGAGGTGGAGGCAGGAGACTCGCTTGAGCCCAGGAGTTGGAGGTTGCTGTGAGCTGTGATGTCACAGCACTCTATCCAGGGTGACAGCTTGAGGTTCTGTCTCAAAAAAAAAAAAAAAAGGCCAGGCTCAATGGCTTACACCTGTAACTCTAGCACTCTGAAAGGCAGAGGCGGAAGGATTGCTTGAGCTGGGGAGTTCAGATCTTGAGCAAGAGCTAGACCTCATCTCTACTAAAAATAGAAC
>CAUYON010132012.1:0-13418 GCA_963573935.1 Arctocebus calabarensis
TTTAACTCCATTCAATACAATATTGGTTGTGGGTTTGCTGTAGATGGCCTCTATCAGTTTAAGAAATGTCCCTTCTATGCCCATTTTCTTAAGTGTTCTGATCATGAAAGGTTGCTGGATATTACCAAAAGCTTTTTCTGCTTCAACTGAGAGAAGCATATGGTCTTCATTTTTTGATTTGTTTATGTGATGAATTGGATTTATAGATTTACATATATTGAACCAGGTCTTACATATATTAAGACCCTGGGATAAAACTCACTTGCTCATTGTGTATAATTGTTTGTTGTGTTGCTGGATTCTGTTTGTTAGGATCTTGTTGAATATTTTTGCATCAATATTCATTAGTGATATTGTTCTATAATTTTCTTTTCTTGTTGGGTCTTTTCCTGGTTTGGGAGCAAGGTGATGTTTGCTTCATAGAATGTGTTGGGTAGTATTCCTTCTTTTTCTATATTTTGGAAAAGGTTGAGTAATATAGGTACTAGTATTTCCTTAAAGGTTTGGTAGAATTCTGATGTGAAGCCATCTGGACCTGGGCTTTTCTTTTTAGGGAGATTTTGTATAGTTGATGCTATTTAGACCTTGATATAGGCCTGTTCAACAGTGTTCAACATTTCCATTTCATTTGAATGTTCCACTTCGTTCAACATTTTCACTTCGGCTAAGTGTAGGAAGGTGGCATGATTCCAAGTATTTGGTTTTTTCCTTCAGATTTTCTTATTTCTGAGAATAGAGTTTCTTGTAATATTCATTAAAGATTTTTTTTAATTTCTGAGGAGTCTGTTATTTCATCTTTACCATTTCTGGTTGATGAAATTAGAGATTTTACTCTTTTCCCTGGTTAGGTTAGCCAAAGGTTTATCTATTTTATTGACCTTTTCAAAAAA
Source organism: Arctocebus calabarensis (assembly GCA_963573935.1). Classification (NCBI taxonomy): domain Eukaryota; kingdom Metazoa; phylum Chordata; class Mammalia; order Primates; family Lorisidae; genus Arctocebus; species Arctocebus calabarensis. The sequence goes on from CAUYON010132012.1 coordinate 891, forward strand.
CCAACTTTTTAATTTATTGATCTGTTGAATAATCCTTTTGTTTTCAATTTCATTTTTATTTCTTTTCCTCTGCTAGGTTTGGGATTGGAATGTTCTTCCTTTTCCAGTTTTTGAAGATTTCTCATTAAGTTGTAAACTTCCTCTCTTTCTGTTGTCTTGAGGAAGGCTTGCAGTGCTATAAATTTCCCTCTTAGGACTGCCTTTGCAGTAGTAGCCCAGAGGTTCTGATAATTCGTGTCTTCATTGTTGTTTTGTTCCAAAAATTTGGCAATTTCCTTCTTAATCTTGTCTATGACCCATCTATCCTTCAGCAAAAGGTTATTTAGTTTCTATGTTTTTGTATGAATATGCAAATTACTGTTGTTATTGAGTTCAACTTTTATGCCATGATGGTCCAAGAAGATGCAAGGAATAATTTCTATTCTTTTATGCTGAGGTTAGACTTGTGACCTAATATGTGGTTAATTTTGGAGTATGTTCCCTGGGCTTATGAGAAGAATGTGTATTCAATTTTGTTAGGATGAAATGTTCTATAGATGTCTGTTAAATCCAAATGTTGTATGGTTAAGTTTAAGTCTAAAATTCTTTGCTTAGCTTCTTTTTGGAGGATTTATCCAACACAGCCAAAGGAGTATTCACATCTCCAACTATTATGGTGCTGGAGGGAATCAAGTTGCTCTTGTCTCTTAGAGTCTCTCTTATTAATTGAGGTGCATTCTGGTTGGGTGCATAAATGTTAATAATTGAAATCTCATCATGTTGAGTTTTACCCTTAACATATATGAAGTGTCCATGCTTATCCTTCCTTACTTTTGTTGGGTTAAAGGCTATTTATCTGCAAATAAAAATTGCAGCACATGCTTTTTTCTGATTTACATTTGCCTGAAATGTAAATAGCCATTCCTTCACCTTGAGACTATATTTATTTTTTAAGGTAAGATGAGATTCTTGTATTGAGCAGATATCTGTCCTCAGTTTATATTTAGTCAGCCAACCTGTACCTCTTTAGAGGGCAATTTCAGCTATTCACATTACTTGTAAATATTCATAAGTCTGGTAGAATTTTGAGTATCAAGTTCTTCAAAAGTCCAGTGGACACTTTTAAAAGCAAGTGTTGCAGAATTTGTTCCTGTCCTGGCTATGTTTTCCTGTGGACCAGATGCTGTTTGAGTTCACAATAACTGTGACTCAGCCCCAGTCTGTGCCTCTGCCCAGAGCTGGCGTGTCTATGTTGGCTGCAGTCTGTGAAGGGGCTCACACGGAGCTGTCAGTTCTAGACTCTGCCTGCCTGTCTTTGTCTCATCTGTGATCCCCTGAGGGCCGGGTGCTTTTTAGGCTCACGAAAGCCATCCTTCTGGCTCAGCCCTGCCCTAGGAGTATGCCTTCTCTGTGTGTAGCCTCACTGCACCCGGCCCAGGCCAGTACCACTTTAGGCATTCCCTTTACTCATGAGGCCTGCATTTCCACCCAAGATCTGTTCCTCCAGTGGCTGCCCAGAGAGGCAAGGAGTATCTCTCCAAAATATCCCCAGGGGTGTGAGCCCTATTGTTCCCACAGTTGCCTCTTCTGCTCTGTGCTTCAGGGCACCTCTTCTCCCTCTCCTACATGGTTCCCTCAGTTCACTGTCTTCTCCTCACTCTTGTGCCACAGAATCAGTACAGACCAGCAACAGCCCATGCTCTGTTCACATCTCTTTAGAAAATGCCCAAGAATCTGGATTTCATAGGGGGACAGTCCTCTAGACCTCGGGTTGAGAGTAGATGGGAGTGTTGGGAGTTCAGAATTGCAGGTAGAGAACATATGCAGTTTTATGCCTGGTGTGAGAGTGCCATGACACATTTGTAAGTCCTCTGTAGGGAAGGAGTTCAGTTTTTAGAGGGTCTTTCCCATGGGATAAAATAGGAGGGGATATGAACTCTGCTTGCTTGTTTGCATAGAGTATACTGTGAGCTGTTCTCATGGGGGAGGAGACTCCCATCCACTTAGCAATGGATTTTGTACCTATTGTTTGTTTCCTTGGTGTCGCAGCTTGCCTCAGCAGGGTTGATGTACATTCTTCAACCTTCTCTCTTGGCTCAGCTCCAAACCATGGGCTTGCTTGCTAAACTTCTGTCCTTAAACTCTCCTTCTGGATGGGCGCCTCTGTGGAAAGCTGGTTCCAGTGGGCCATCTCGCCTCTGCCCCCATCTTCTATTTTTATTTATAAATATTAGTTGTCTATTTTTTGAGACTTTGGAAAAAAAAACACCAAGTGTTTGTTAGGGTTTAGAGAAGCTGGAACACTCACACACACACACATGCACACACCCGCAGTCCTAGGATTGCAAGATGGTATACAGACTGTCCCCTACTTACGATGGTTCAACTTACCATTTTTCACCTTTAAGATAGTGAGAAAGTGATATGCATTCAGCAGAAACCACACTACAATTTTTGGGTTTTGATCTTTCCACAAGTTAGTAGTGTATGATATGATACACTCTGGTGATTCTGGGGCAGCCATTGTAAGTTGCAGTCCCCAGTCAGTCATGAGATCGTGAGGATAAAATACTCCATATTTTTCACTAAACAATATTTTCAACTTAAGATGCATTCATCATGATGTAACCCTGATATAAGTCAAGAAACATTTGTAATTATTTTGGAAAATTGTTGAACAGTTTCTTATAAAATCAAACACACTTATCATTTAAATGAGAAACCCTACTCTGATGTTTATTTGCCTAAGAGAAATAAAAATAGGTCCCAAGACATGTTTGCAAATATTCAGAACAACTTTTTCTTAATAACAAAAACTGTAAGCCACTCAAATGTCCATTAATTGGTGAAACAATAAACTAATTGTGTTATATTCATATAAAGGAGTATGACTTGTCAATACAGTGAAGTGGACTTAATTGTGGAAGTAATTACACATCTGAACACATCATCAGATTTTTAGGTATGCAATTTATACCTCAAGAAAGCCAATGTATATAGATACATTATTATACATTATTATAAGTATATTTGGAATTGAGGAATGAATTCAAAAGTAAAGATATAGGTTTATGAATCCAAAGCAAGAATGAAATTCAAAACTAAGTTTTATAATAATCATGGGAAGAAAGCAAGGTTTATAATATCAACACCTTTCACAGATAAGGAAGCAGGATTACATTTATTATGTGAATTGTCCACAGTTGCACAGCTACTTTTAAAATCCATAGCAAGAATTCCATTATTCTATAGTAATATAAGGTATAATCTATGTATACAAAAGAATTGTAAAGGGGTCACTGAGTTCCATCTATTAAAAAGTGAAATCAGCAGTTACCTTTTCTAACACATTCAAGTTTTTAAAAGGGGTAGGCAGGGAACAAAGACTCTTTCTGTCCCTTAATGTTTATTTTTGACAGATATCCTTACCCACATAGAACTATACATGCACAGAACCAGTATCTAACAATCCTCAGAAGAATAAGTCATTAGACAAATGAGTATTGACTAGCAGAAAGGGACAAGGGAGACAAGTGTATAAATGAGAAAGTTGTGAAAGATGTAGAGTGGGCAATATGACCACGAGAAAACCCAGAATCTCTGTGATCCTTAATCTTCTATTATTTCGTCATTTGATAGAATTAAATTCACAGCCTCAAAGGCTTTTTAATTATTAACTTTGGAGGCTACATTGGCCTTTACAGATATTGATAAATTCTTTACGCTAATTATCAAAAATTAACAGATTAAAAAACAAACATTAAATTCCTATGACCAAAATAAGTATGAGGGCTCAGAATAAGAACCTGCATAAAAGCATTTTCAAGCCACATTCAGCATGGATTAAAATGCAGACAAAATGAACACACACGAAGAATGTGACCGATTTTTATGCAAGTATAATTTTACCTCAGATAGGCAGCGATTCTTTTTAAGAGTGAAATGACTTTAAAAATCTAGCAAAGGAGCTGGTAATGACTACTCAGCTTCTCATATTTCTTTTAAGATATTAAATTAAACCATTTTTCATTTTGATGGGCAAAAAAAACCCAACATAAAATGACCTGAAAACAATAGTATTCTGGGTTTTTCAAACAGCAAGCAAGGTCTCTCTCATTTTCCACAAAGATTCACTCCTTGAGTACAGCTTTGTCATCCTGGAATATCCATGTGTTTTTATGGCTGTTATAGATCCATGAATTCTCAGGCTTACGACAGAGAGACTAAACTGCCTTTAACGATGGTGGCATGAACAGTAACTCGAGATACTATATGCCATACTACACAAAATAGATCATAATCTCATCAAATTGGATGTTGAAACTGAAAAATCTGTATCTGTAAATATTAATGAAAGTAGTAGGCTTTGGAACAAACCACGGTGGTTGCAGACAAAAATCAACTTAGAAGCAATCTTATGATTTGAAGAATACATAATCACAATGTAGCTGAACTGCTTCACACCCAGTTGTGTTCGAGGTGGAGAACAGGCAGGGGAGGAGAGACAGTCTGGGGTAAGAAATGGTGTTCACATCACGGGCTTCCCAGTGTTCACCAGGAGCACCTCACCACTCCCATCACTCGGGTCTGTTACACATCATTCTAACAGAAGGAATTCTGGTAATCAGCTTGTGTGGGGTGTCGAGGCACATTTATGAAATCCTAATGGAAGCATATAAGTGATTCTCCTGGGGAAAATTTTTCTAAAAAAACTATAACCCAGGGTGGGGCCAGCTGTGGAAGAAGGAGGGACAAAATGGAGGATCGGGGAGGAGATGGCAGGGGAAAAATTTCAAGATTTCCTATTTCCTGCTGCGGCTGTCTTGCTCCATTACTTCCTATGATGAGCAAGAGTGTTTTAGGGGCTGTTTTTTCTGCAGCGGGTCAATGTTCTCTGTAAAGAGAAACAACAGGAAGAGGGCAATGGTTTTGTGCTGCGAAGGAAAAATACAGAAACCCATTAAAGGGGAAGACTCTGAGAATAATATTCCTCAGGAGCTCTTCCCTCCTGTAGCTTTTTTGTACTCGCCAAACATTATTTCAAGGACAAATGGTTGTCCGTTCATGGCATGTAACTAAAGGAGCACAGTATTGGTATTTCAAGTGGAGGAATGGAAAAAAATATTTAATTTTTTTGTAGTCTTGTAGATATAAAAAAGGGCTTCTGACTCCATAAACACTTGCTTGTTGCTTACCATTTTTATATGGGACATGAGCCATTTGTGATATTTACTCACAGGGGGTTAGAGACAAAGCTACTGAAGAAAAAGCAGTGAGTAGTTACTGGAATGGGTATATCAGAAAGCAAAATAGAAGTTCACGTTCAGGGACGATTTGGCACTATAAAATAAACTCAGGAAGTAAACAAGATGGTGAGAACACCATTAAAAAGAGCAAAGAGTTGATTTAAATATTGCTCTAAAGGGACTTCACCAAGGTAGAGCCTGGAGGAGCTCCCCTACTAGTGGGGAGTTGTGGTGGGTGCCTGTAGTCCCAGCTACTTGGGAGGCTGAGGCAAAAAAATCACTTAAGCCCAGGAGTTTGAGGTTGCTGTGAGTTGTGACATTCTACCAAGGGTGACATAGTGAGACTCTGTCTCAAAATAAATAAATAAATAAGAGCTACATATTGGGGAGGCTTCAACTTGGGGAGAAATCGGTAAGATAGTAATAGCATTTTTCTTCATCTTGCAGCTTTTCTCTAATGATCTCCAAGCACCTCAAATCTATATTGGAAGAGAAGAGGTTCCTGACAACAGTAACTCTAAACATTTGAAAAGTTGCCAAAGGAGCTTGAAGCATCTGTTCTGAAAGTCCTTCATATAGAATGGCTTTTTATTTATTTGGAATTGTTGCAGGCCATTGGTTTCCAAGCTTTTGTTTATATCAGATTCATCTGTGGGACTTCAAAACAAAACAAAACAAAAAATCCATGAATTTCTGCACTTACCCCAGAGTTTCTCATTCAGTATATCTGGGCCAAAGTGTTTGCATTTGTGCATCATTTGGAGGGATGCTGATGGTGTGGATCCAGTGACCACATGTTGAGACCTTTCTAATAATGGCAATTACCACCTCTTGCTGAGCTCTAACTATGCACAAACCATACTTACCTTATTGGGTCAATATCATACCAATGGTGAAGTTGCAGGTGAGTAATCATGAACTATTACTCAATTCACTCAGCAAGTAGGGCAAGAACTCATTTTAAAACACAGACTTGGCCTGAATTTGAGTCTTTTGCTCTGAAAGACTACATTCTACTGACATGCTATGGGGATACCAATGGTCTCTAAAATGCTGTCTATAAGCTTCGGACTGTAAGCTACATAAGATGAAAGGGATAAGTAAAAGCACAAAACTTAAAGCAAGTAAATGGTGTCTAAGGTGTCATGTGAAGACCCACTTTGACGTGTAAGGCTGCTCCCTACCCCATATAGATGTTAGTCATGAACTCTATACTGCTGCTACCCAAACATCTTCTGTTGCTTTTTTGTTCTTTCCAAGCTTCTCACTCTTGGTACCATCAAAAACAAAAATTCCCTGATGTGGGATCATGTTAGAAGGACGTATATTTCAGAAAGGATGGATGGAAAGGATTGCCATGTACCTGACCCCTTCCATTGGACGCTCAGTCCCATTTTCTCCCCTCTCCTGGATTCCCCCTTTCTCTCTTCCTCCAATATGAAAACATTGCTCTTTTAATATGCATTTTCCTTCTTTCTCGTCAGAAAACTAAGCACCACCCAGGTCCCCCAGATCCTTGAGGCAGCTTTCATCCCAGGCTAGGACCTTTCTGAATGGTCCCCCTACAAAGAAACTGTTCATATCAGCTGCAGGAGACAAAATGTTCTCCATCTCTATACATAGAGAACTTTTAAGAAAATTCCTAGTAATTTCCAGTGGAGGTTTTAAACCTACTAGATTTGTACCATCTACACATAGCTACTGAGTACTTGAAAAACATTCAAATTGAGGTGTATTGGAGCTGAAAAATACACACCAGATTTCCAAGATTTACTAAAAATGAATATAAAATGTCCCATTAGTAACTTTTTACACTGATTACATGTTGAACTGATAATATTTTGGATATATTGAGTTTAATAGGATTTATTAATGGACTGCATTTTACCTTTCTTTTGATTTTTGTTATTGTGACTACTAGTACATTTGAAATTACAGACATGGCTAGCATATTTCTATTGATAGAGATACTGAAGAGAACTAAGCAAACTGACATCTGGGAAAGAGGGAAGGTCAACTTGTCCTGAGAGTTAGTGGACTGAAAAGTCATTCTTAACCTGCAGAAAAAGTAGCGATCTACTGTCTACTGATCTCCACGTGGCAAATGTCAAAAACTCTGAATTTAAAGAGCTTCAGCTATTACCAAGCAGAGCACTTGATGGTGGAGAAAGTAGGCAAGACTGTATAATTCTTTACAGTACACAAAAAACTTTCTGCTGCCCTGCCTTGTGCAAAGCTGTGATATTTCTGCACTATATACTTTTTGGTACATCTGATATGGCACCTATGTGCACACTGAGCCTTGCATTGCACAACATTGTATAATATTTGATGAATGATGAATGGACGTAGGATGTCTTCATTATTTGGACCATAAGCACTTTGGTGGCAAGATTTATGCTTTCATTCATTGTTCCTCACTGCACAGTGCCTTATGCATAGTAAGGGCTGAGTAAATATTTGGGGAAGGAAGAGGAACGTGGGAATACTGTGAAGAAAGAGAGTGGTTGGTGAGAAAAAGGGCCATACTACCTGGGAGTATTTGGTTTGGCAAAACACAGATGCAGTTCAAACCAACGAACTCACCAAAGAGGGCCCAGCCTCATCATTCCTGAAGCTGCAGGTTGGTGTGGTAGTTGTACCCTATTTAATTATGACCTGTTCCATCCAACATGCTATTTCATGATTGTGGCACATTCTCCAAGCTGCAATTTGAATAGCAGGAAATAAATCTGGGCTGTTATCCTTTGATGAAAGATTTCAGCAACTGAAGTAGAGCTCCCAAACCTAAAATATCTGCAATTGCCTCGGCGCTGACTGCAAAGAAAGAACACCCAGGCATTTAGAAATCTAAGGAGCATCAACCAGTCAGCAGTAGACAATTTGGTTCAGGCTAAACGGAGGGTTTCAATAGATGTTTACAACTCTTCCCCCATGTATCTCTTCAGTTTGCTCTTTATTCTATCCAAATTTAAGGAATGAAACTCACACAAATGTAGTACAAAGACTGAGGTTTAAAAAAGTAAAGGTTTTATTCAGCAAAAGCAAGAACATGATCGTTTTACAAAAATAGGAAATACAGAAAAGCCTAGCTCTAGATTCTACAGCCATCAGAGCAAGCATCTACTTCAGGTATTGGCAAATACAGGGCAGCAGGAAGTTTTTTGTGTAAAGCTGTGATATTTCAGATATTAAAGAAAGCATTTGGGTAATCATCGTGGGACAAATAAAAAACTGACTAGACTTCCTGATTATTCTTTGGCTTATTGTTGTTTTTATCTTGAATCAAATATGGAGATAGATACCATAATCTTTTTTTTTCTTTTCTTTGACATCATAATCTTAATTGCACTTGGGTCTCTACCTGGACCTGATGGGGTAAATTATGACATGATGTATCATCCACATTTGGAAATGCAGTGGGTCCATTCAGAGTCTTCGCAATACAACTTTTTGTTCTGAAGTTAAATGGAACGTAGTTATCATGATACTACTTTCCTTTCAATGTGTTTTTCTGAGCATGTTGTCACCATTAGGGTTGCCTCTAAGGGCTCCATGGTTAGGGTTGCAAGAAAACATCTATCACCATTGATTCTCAGTTTTTTCTTAAATATAGCTGAGGAAAACCAGGCCTGTAGGCAAGATCTTGAGACCATAGTAATATGTGGTAGGTCAGAGAAATCTCAAGGCTGTGAAACTATTCTGTGTGAGTCTCATAATGGCAGATACATCTGTCAAAAGTGATAAAACATACAACATGAAAGCAAACCCTAATGTGAGCTGTGGAGTTCAGTTGAAAATGACAGGTGACTGTTCATTCATGGCTTATAACAAAGGTGTGGCATCAATGTGGGAAGCTGATGGTGGGGGGAGACTGTGTGTTGCATGGCACGCCAAGGGTTTGTGGGAACTATCTGTACTTTTCTCCACTTAAAACTGCTTTTAAAAATAAAATCTATTACTTTATTCAATATATAAAAATTAATATAGTTATTCAACATATAAAAATAGCCACATGTTGTTTAAAAACTAAGCTGCAAAACACACTCATCAGCCTAGGTCAACACAAGGTCAGGATCATCAATGTCACTGTCTGCCACCTCCACATCATGTCCCACTGGAAGGTCTTCAGGGGCAATAACACCTATGCAGTTGTCATTTCCTATGATAAGGAGATGTTCCTTCTTCTGGAACAGTGCCTAAAGGACCTGCCTAAGGCTATTTCACAGCTTTTTTTTTTATGAGTAGAAGAAGCACACTCTGAAAAAATGACAGTATCAGTTGTTCATTGTCATTATCAGGTGTTACACAGCGCACATGATGGTTTGTGCCAAACTTGTGTGTGACGGGCAGTGCCTAGTGTGTTACGTCAGCATCACACACAGTAATACAGTGTGCTAAGAGGCTATGATGGCTACGATGTCACTAGGCCATAGGGAATGTTCAGCTCTGTTATAATCTTACAGGACCATTACTATACGTGTGTATGTCATTGACTAAAACGTCATCATGTGGCACCTGGTTGTATACATACATACAAGGTCAAAACACATTTTCTGCTAGGATGTGAGCATATTGGTAATCTGGAAATCAATCTCAGAAGAGAAAGAAAAACCCTCACGTCACAGACCAAGGGATAACAAAACAACCTTAAGAAGAAAATAAAGAGAAAGAGGATGGGAAGGAGGAAAGAAGAATCACATGAAGTGAGTGTTCTGAAGTGTACTTGACTGTGGTTTGGCCAAACTGGCTTCAAGTGCACGTGGCCGTGCAGTCTGGGAGGTGGTGACTGCCATCCACTGTGTGAGGTCCGTGAGGATTAATCATGACACGGCCACTCAGAGAATATTCTTAGACTAGTTGAGCCTGATAAAGTAAACAAGGCATTTGAAAATCAGTCAGAAAAAAAAGAGCTTCTAGAACTCTGATGGCTCATAGGAAAAAGAGCAAGCCAAAAATTCAAAAGAACACAATAATAAAATAGCAGTAGTGATAGGAATAGTAAGGAGGGTGATCTCAGCAACTAGCAACAAAAACCTATATAAATCTTCCATATTAAGAATAAATTTTTAGGAATATATGTAGTGAAATAGGACCATGTGTACAACTGCAAGGGACAATAATTTAAACCTATTAGCAGTGGGTTTCGATTTTTGTTTTTGGCATTCTGTATCTTTTTTTTTAATAATGAGATGATCTCAGGTAAGGGAAATTTTAAATTTGGGGCTGAATGCCATGAAAAAAAATTCCTGATTGTGAGAACTACTGGATTACAAAATGGTCTCTCCAGGGAAGGAGCAGAAACTCCATCTGCACTGCTCTGGGAATAGGTTTGTTAGTTAAATTGTACTCTTTTCTTTAGTTGACTGCTTGACATTTCAGCAACAGAGCCAAATAATTCATGGGTCAACCAAGAAGAGTGCTTATTATAATCATCTTTTAAAATCTCCACCAACAGCAGTGAATTAGAAAAAAATATAGTTGCTATTTTATTCTCCGTGATAAAGCCTGTCAGAGTTTTACAGTATGAAATCTCTTCTTCAATACCCTCGGATTGCTTTTTAAATGATTGCTGATATCCATAAAAAAAAGAATGTCCTGCCAGTGCTAAGAAAATAGCATTTGAGAGTGGATGAGAAATAATGAAGAGAGATTGTGTCCACTATTTGTACAAAACTAACTGCTGGTAGACTCCGAACCATCCCTGAGACTTCAAATAATAACCTTGCTAATAATAAACTATATTAAAGCCAACAACAAAGCAAATGACTTTTAATTCTCATGGAAGCAGAAAGGAAAAAAAAAAACCCACAACAGTTAAAGCAAAAGAAGGCTGGTGGAGAATCAATAAATTAAGAACCACAGATTGTGACATTATTATCCTGTAAATACTCCTTAGTGATTCTTCCAGGATTTCGTCAAACAAAGAAATAGAAAATTAACATCGTCCCATCCAATATTAGCACGGAACGCAGGCAATAAAGGTGAGACACCAGTGCTCTCAGGGCCTGGGGCAAATTAGTCTGTGTTCTCATCCCCTAACATTTTTATAGAGTTAGAAGTGGTTATCAAGGACAGTCTTGAAAAGCAAAAGAAGGGAAGAATTCTAAAATGGACAACATGTAATTTGGAATTTGTAAGAGGGTAGACGTCCCTAACTCCCCACATATATAAACTTTAGGTGGTTTGGGGAATTTGTGTCACCTCCTTTGTCCTCCCTGCCACCTATCCATACCTCCAGCTGCAGGAATCTATGATTACCAATAATTTTCCAAGTACCAAGAAGAGAAGGAGGAAGAGGCTAATAATCGAGGGCACCAAAAATAGTATACACATTTTTAAAAAAGGAAAAAAGACTGTATTCAAAATTTAATACTCAAAATACATGTACACCAATAACAAACACGAATACAAGTCATATTTACCTTCTGAAATTCAAGAGGTGCTCATGTGTGTTGCCATCAGCATCCTGACACTTATGACTACAACAGACTACTGTTTGACAACACTGACCGAAGTGTCCAGGTATATCCCTGCACGTGCCATTTCACAGCACCAAGCGTCTCTAACTTATCTCTAACAATTGTCTCTAGCAACTGTTAGGCAGGTTGGGGGTTTCTGATGTCACTGTATTTCATTACTTTCTTGAAATTCAAATACTACTTCAAAATGGCCTTGCATTCTTTGAATGACATCAAGCTTCTACTACTTTCTTTGACTATCCTCTCTGTTGAATGGTGACCCTAGCATTCATTTGATTAATGCCATCTTTGGAGCCAATGTCATACTACGCATTGCTACTGTAATCCAATTCAAAAGGAGGATGGGTGGAGAGAGGGTAATTGGTGGGATCATACTTGCGGTGTATCTTAGAAGGGTAAGGTCAAACTTACTAAATGCAAAACACAAATGTTTTAATACACTAACTAAGAAAATGCCATGAAGGCTATGTTGAACAGTTTGATGAAAATATATCAGATTGTATATGAAGCCAGCACATTGTACCCTATGTTTGCACTAATGTACACAACTATGATTTAATTAAAAAATAAAAGTAATGCACAGATAACATTGCTTAAAATGTGTATACACCCTTCTAAGATGCACCATAGGTGTGGCCCCACCAATTACCCTCCCTCCACCCTAACCTCCCCCACCCTTTCCTCCCTTGTCCCTTTCCCCATATTCTTGTGCTATAGTTGGGTTATACCCTTCATATGAAAGCTATAAATTAGCTTCATAGTAGGGCTGAGTACATTGGATACTTTTTCTTCCATTCTTGAGATACTTTGCTAAGAAGAAT